>APFE031070168.1:35310-51046 GCA_000404065.3 Pinus taeda
ATATAGTTATTTCTAAATAAATTAGTCCATAATAAATATTTTTATACTCTATTTTACTTTTTAGATAAAATTCTAATTCAATGCTTTTCTAAATTATTGTAGAAAATATCGCAATAGCAACCTTTCCATATAATCTCCCCGATGGGGTGATTTATGGTTTCTGACAATGTCAGTCAGTGTGATCTACATGCACGAGAAAACAATGGGGAAGGGGAAGACACACTTGGGGATCTGAACCCATGTCACCACCTATCTAGAAGCTACCCACATGTGGAGGTTATATAATATACAGGCTCAACCACACCATATTTTGTCAAATCGCTTTAAATGTAGGGAAGTGGTGAGAGATGGACTCTGTCTAACACGCTGTTGGTTCACAGTTTCCAACCTTTCAATTTGATCATGGAGGGATTTCAGGGAAGAGTGCACATGAATTTGGTGTTTGATGAGACTGTTAATTTGCGTGTCAGAATGCACACTTGTCTCGCTTTGGCTCTTGATCCCTCGGGTGGTCGTTTTGGCCTGTTCGATCCTCAAGTCATGTGTTTTATTTATAAAACTAGGGAGCTCACACTAGGGTGGTGGATTTTCTACGACGTTTCCAGGCTCGAAGACCACTTCCTTCCCATATCCTTTCGTTGTAGCACCCCACCTCACATTTACCCCCTTTAACATAATTACTAGGGTAGATATGAGCTGAGAGTTAATATGCATGACCCAAATTCGAAGATGCAGTTACGGAAATGGGGTCTAACTTGCCAACACGTGTTATTCATTTTTACACATGAATGCATTAGATTCACCTCCACAGTACCTAAATGTCATGGGTGCATTAATCAAATGTTCATCGAGAATGTTTGATGCCCACACATACTTGTTGCAACAAACACATATTAGCTCATGCGTCCACATAAAGTAACCAAGAGTTTGTCAAACCATTAATTAGTTCTACATCAAGAGCACATCGTATAATAATAAATACACCATGCATGTAGCATATACTTAAACATGAATAAAGCCATGAAAAACCTCATGTAAACAATAGTAAATCAACAATTATGCTCATTGATCATCAATAAATAATAGCACGTATTAAAATATGTGAAGTACCAACCAAGTTAGGGACTTTCACGTACCACTCGACCATAAATTAGGTTGAACCAAATATTTCTTTCAACCATTCACCCCTGCACCATATTCCAAGCATGAATGTGGGAGCTTATGGAATAAACCAAACAAAACCAAACCATGGCTTCCAAAGGCCAAACTGCCTCAATCCTCAACCAATGATTCCACCTCACATTGGAACATCACTAACATCAACCAGATCATTCTCTACCCAAGTTGCCAAGGGCTCCAGGAACTAGTAACTCAACACACAACCTTCCAGGGCTCCAAAGTGTTTGTTTAACTTGGCTCCAAGGACTAGTAACTCAACCCACCAAGGGATCTATAATGTTTGTCCCATTCTAGGCTCTAGCACTAGTAACTCAACCCAAGTTGTTCCATGGCTTCCAAAGCGTTTGTTCCAACCCACAACCATAACGAGCATAAGCACCAATAAAAAAAACAAGTGGAAAAACCCACAACACCATGGTTATCCTTGAAATGGCAAGGCAAACATGAAACCACTATCAATCCAGGAAACTCTCCATGCTAATGAAAACACAACCAAATAATCACATCCATATACCATGCATCCAAAAATCGACAAGGAGATCATACATGCAACCTATTACCTGCAAAGCAATCCAACTATAGTTTTTGATCCAACTTTCTCCTTGCACTCCTTTGTTTTTCTTTGCTCTGTTTCTCCAATCCAAGTGCATACTAGAGTGCTCCAAGCAAGCTCCAAGAATACCCTAAGTGTGCAAGAGTATGAGAGAATTAGAGGATGAAAGGAGAGCTCCAAAACTAAATTAACAAAAGCCATGAACTGATTCTCATATTCCTCTATTTTCTTCATTTTCCTTTATTTTCCCTTCAATTTACTTTGCATGTATATTTGTGACTCTTCATCCTCCTTTTCTTTTACTTTCCTTTATTTCCATAATTAAATACCAATTATTGTCTCTTTTCCTTTGCCAATTTCCAGAGACACAAATAAATCGAAAGTATTATGGAGATTTATAACACAGCTCGTTGTAGTATTTACAATGACCAATGTTGAAAACATGGCAATCATACCATTTAATGGAGCTTTATACACAGTTCATTATGATATTTACAATAACAACCACATATATACTCATACACATTTGTTTCAACCAACAAATAATCATACTGTTTATGGAGCTTTATAACCACACCTTGATACATTATTTACAATAATATAAACATATACGTATGCACATTTGTTCTAACTAACAAATAAAAGGGTACGATGCTCACATCAATCAACAAGGGAATCCAAAGGCTCACACCTCCACCCTCAATGTAACACCAAGATTCACCTCCTTCCCAGGAAGTCCAAAATACACTGTCAAAGCCAAACCTATATCCAATGTACAACACTACAATCATTGCACTACATGTTCTCTCAGTGAACAGTTACTGGCTCATTGTTACAGGGCACACTCCCAATGTGTTTCTGATTCCATCTGGCAATGCTAATGACCAAAACAAATTCATTCCTCGACCTTCCCTTCTCTTCTACATATTCCCTTGGGAAATCCAATCACCCCCTTCCATGCAGTCATACACCTTCCAAGTTCCACTGGCATCCCCTTCTCTATTACATAGTCCCTTGGGCGATCCATCCCTTGTCAAGGTTTCCTCACATCGGAAGGTACAAAAACTAAGGCATATCCCTGCCTCAAAACCATCATATTAGGCATAGCATTCTCATGGCAATCAATGGACATTATTTGGTAACAATGTCCCATAATGGCCCTGGACCTGAAGTGTTTTACCAACATATTGTTGCCTGTTCCAATTCCTTTTATTGTTGCTGCTAATTCTTGCAGTGAATTTCAACCACCCAAGTAAGGCATTTCCCTACTTTCTTGTACCAAGCACATAATTTCCATTAGATTTAAAATAAATTGAAATAAATTTGAATCATGCCTCATTGGTATCTTGTCAATAAGGTACACCTACAATTCTGTTTACTTCCTGTCACAACAAGTCAAACTAGTTGTTTGATCAAATCATCACGTATAATCATATCTCATTCGGTTAGCTCAGAACATAACAATCATAAATCAAAATCATAGATCACATGTAACCTTCATAAATCATAGTCATAGATCACATACATAATAAAACTGGAATAAAATACTGATACTTATCTTTTAATCGATCCTTTGCTTCTGCCTTTGTCCTTTCCTTACACATTGAATTGGTTGCCACACTCGACAAGCACTTAGTGTCATCTCTTCTCTTCAATCACATACCCATACACAGTATACATCACATGCATGCACCCGCACATGGCATACAACAACACACACTGCATACACCTACACTTGATGTACAACACAACACGTACACCTACACCCTGTGTATACCACAACATATACACTTACACTCAGTGTACAACAAAATACATATATGTACACAAAGTACAACACAATGAATACACATGTTATGATACAACAACTTCACAATAAATGTAACACAATACCGCATATACATAACACAACATGTATGACATGCACACAATACCACATGTACACAACACCACTTGTACAATGTGTACACAATACCACATGTACAAAACACCACCTGCACAATGTGTACACAACACCCCTTGCACAATGTGTACACAACACCACATGTACAAAACACTACCTGCACAACATTTACACAACACCACATGTACAGAATACCACATGCACACAACACCACATGTACAATCATGCACACAACACCATATGTACATAGCACCACATGTACATAACATCGCATATGAGACATGCACACAACACAATATGCACACAACATTGCATATACAACATGCAAACAATACCATATGTACACAACACTGCATATACAACACATACACAACACCATATGTACGTAGCACCGCGTATACAACACGTACACAACACCATATGTACCTAGCATCGTATATGCAACATGTACACAACATCATATATACACAACACCACATATGCAACATGCACAGAACACCATATGTACACAACACTGCATATGCAACATGTACAAAACACTAGTATTGCACATCTAAAGACCATAATGTCTCTACCAAGCAACCTGGATTCCAGTATCTTTCCATTATCCATGTCCCAGCGTGTTGCAGATTGCACTACTTACATTCCGTAAACTACCCGTCATCATAGCCTATGAATAACATAAACATAGGCATAGTACAAGAACGTAATATCAAATCATATCCACATGATACTAACCCCATAGATCTGTTAGGGCTACTCTACCCACTCGATTCCTCACCAACCATGAGCCTATTCATGCCATTCACCTACATAAGCAATCATTCTTCCACAAACATGATCCCCGATGATCATGTCTGACAATGACATTCATACATACATATATACATATAAGCATTATCATAAAACAATCATGATCCCTGATGACCCCGTCATAAAACAATATACATACATGTATACTTATATAAATATCATCATAATCATAGTCACAACACAATTACTAGATATCATAAAGTCAAGGTTAAGAGAACTCCCTTTATTTCTGCACATCATGCATAACATTGAGAACAAAAGTTCCCAACTTAGCCAAGGCATTTGTTACCTTAAGTCCATTTACTTTACCTTTCTTGTTACCTTTCTCGTGAATATCTTGCCATTTTCCATTTACCCCAATGGACCCAACCAATCCAATTGGTTGTCATATTCCTTCCTTCAGTTGCCCTTTATTCATGCACCAGACTTCATCCAAGTATTTCATTACCTATTGAGTATCACAAATATTTCCCCGTGCTCCATTAACTTTATTCTTTCCCAATCAATTTCCAATTCCCCCCAAAACATAAAAGGCAAGAAGAAAAGGAAAACAAGAAGAAAACCATGGAAAACCAACAACAATACAACACCACTACCAAAGTGGCATGTCCATGCACCAGACACAATCAAAACTGCAAATCCAACACAAACAAATCACAAAACACCGAAAGCACAAGACTTCCAACATACATCATGACTCAACCACCATGGTTTCTTGGTGCTTCCAAGGATTTATGAGTGAAAGCTCAACTTGAGCCTTCTTCAAGATCTATGGCAATCTCTTTTGTCATGTGGTTCCCTGCATCACACAACATTAGCTCATGATTTTATTCATGCCTTTACAAGATTAGAACTCAACCTCTTATATCAAATATCAACCTTAAGATAACAACATATCAAATACATATTCATGAATATAACACATATCCACACAACGTCAATCAAAATTAAGGTTAAGAAAACTTTTGTATTCATGCAAAACACTCATTCATTTGGAATTGAATTTTCCAAACATAGCCAAAGGAATTCTCACCCAATTCCTTTCTTTTACCTTGATACAATTGAGTCTTATTATGTATTATCACATTCACTCAGATGTTAATTATATAAACAAATCAACTATTACATCGTCATGCTAATACCAAGTATGTTGCCCTGCAACTGTTCACACATGTCAGTCACATGTACCAAAAATCAAGACATTGTGTCTATTAATTCGGAATCAACCATTACCAACACTAAATTCCATGTTATAGTCTACAATCAACTCATACTCATTAGTCATAGTGCTACAACTAGCACCCACTTGCACTCAAGTGCATATCATTTGTCTCTGCATGTATTGTGTTAGTACAACTGTCTTAAAACAAGATAATTCTTTCATGCAATATTATAAGCACATACTTATGTCATACACTTAATCAAGCATTCAAACAACCTGTAAACATACCCCCTTTCTATTCATGTTCCACACTAAGGTCGAAGGAGGAAGCTACTATAATGGTCTGATCTCCAATGTCCAATTATGAAAAAGTGATCTCCAAAGCTCTACTAAATTTAACCATACTTGACAAAACTTTATTTTCATCTCTCATATGTTTTGTATGAGATTAAATAAAAAACATTAAACTTATTCCACTTGTAACATACTAACTAAGAACATCTCACATAATCAGGCCACTTTTCCATTCTCTTACATGCAACTTTTCAAATTCCTTGCATGCAACCTTTCAAATTCCTTGCATACAACTCTTCAAATTATTGCTTGCAAATAGGCATAGATGTAATACAAAAATATTATCATACTACAATACTATCCCATAAAAAATTAACATTTTCTTCAAATAATTACCAAGTTATTACATTTTCTTCAAACAACTACTATACTATTACATTTGCATGTAAGCATTTCTTCAAACACTTTACATGCAAACTAATATAGCAAACTATTTGCATACAAGTAAGCATATATCAACTACAACAATATTATTACACGTTAATACTATCTCTAACCACAAACAACATACTCATTGAGCCATTTTATCAAACACTTTCCATGCAACTAATGTAATGTATAATTCAATGCATATCTCCTAAAATGTTATATTGCAATTTATGGAAGTTGAACCATATGATCAGTGGGAGTTTCCCTCATTGTAGTTCAAGTTTCAACTTCTGAAATTTCATAGATGAGAAGTTATAACCAAAAATACCAACAGAATCCTATTTGGTGCACAATTCGAGGAGCATTTAGGAAGCTCGACTTCCACTGGTCATATATCCTAAAATACAATGACCCAATGTCTAATTTTTTTTATCAAAATGTCAGTGGGATTTCCCTTCATTGAGTAAAAACATTTAGCTCCTGAAACTTCCCAGAAGAAAAGTTATGACATAAATTCCAATGTGACCAGTTTGAGGCCTGATTTTAGGAGCATTTAGAAGGGTCGACTTCCTTTGTTCATATCTCCTAAAATATTGCAATCCAACATCTAAAATTTCTACCAAATTACCAGTGGGATGTCCTCTAAATGCATACAAATTTTCAGTTCCTGTAACCTAACAGAAGCTAAGTTATGGCAAAAATGTCAACCTGGCTTGTTTAAAGATGCATTCTGGAAGGTCATCTTCCTCATATCAGAATTCCTAAAATATTGTGAACCAATATCTGAAACTTTAATCAAATTATCAATGGGATTTACACTCAATGTGAATGATGTTTTAGCTTTTTAAACTTCACAAAAGAAAATATATAACAAAAATGAAATCGATTGTACTAATTGATCCCTTTGCTCTTCATTTCACTTATGATAAAGTCCATCCAGTGCAAATGGTTGAACCTAGAAGCTCTGATACCACTCTGTAACACCCCACCCCACATTTACCCACTTTAACATACTTATCAAAGTAGATATAAGATGAGATTTAATATGCATGAACCAACTTCTAAGATGCAGTTACAAAAATGGAGTTGAACTTACCAACACATGCTATTCGTTTTTACAAACACTTTGCGAACCATAGTACCTGTAAGTCATGTATGCATAGTTTGGTCATTGTTTACATTAGTTTCATCATACGTTCGTTGAGAAGGTTTGCTTCCCTCACATTCTTGCTACAAAAAATGCATATTATCTCATGCATCCATCTAAAATACCCAACAGTTTGTCAAACCATGAATTAGATATCAAGAGCACATTGTATAATAATAAATACACCATGCATGGAGCATATACTTAACCAAAAATAAATTCATGAAAAACCAGTCATGTAAAAAATAGTAAATAAAACATTATGCTCATTGATCATCAATAAATAATAGCACATATTAACATATGCAAAGTACCAACCAAGTCACGGACTTACACGTACCACCTGAATGTAGATTGGGTTGAACCAAATATTTCTTTCAACCAATCACCCCTGCACCATATTCCAAGCATGAGTGTGGGGTCTTATGGAATAAAACAAACAAAACCAAACCAGGGCTTCCAAAGGCCAAACCGCCTCAACCCTCAACTAGTGATTCCACCTTACCGTTGGACATCACTAACACCAACCAAATCGATCTCTACCCAAGTTGTCCCACTCGGTGGCTTTGCATTGTTAACTAGAAACCTTTCTTCACATGGTCATCAGAGACAAGCAAGTTGATCAATACCAGCTATTTGCAGTACAAGAGGAAATTGAATGGACCCTACGAGATATTAGATACAATCTGGATCATATTGTCACCATATTAATACAGTTGGAATGCTACATGGCCACTGATTCTGACTCCAACTCAGATTCGTAGCCTCGCACTCTAACTGTCGTCAATGCACCAGTGGAGGATTCACCCCAAGGAAACTCCAATGCTCTTTCTCGATTCATTATACTAGACTAATAGACTTTTGTGTTTGTATGGAACTTAGTCTCTCATTTTTGTATATGCTATGCTTATTCCTCCTATGTTACTATGGCTCTCTATATGTCCTTATGAGGCTATATGTGAATATTGTTTTATTTTAGTGTCAATCGCGCACCAATGCATATAATTACGAGTGGGCTATATAGTTTGCAGTTAGTATGTATTTTTGGTTGTCTTTTTTTATTGGTATCAAAGGAACAATGGTTGTCCAGTCTACTTATCTATGAGTTCCCATAGATTTTTTGGGAAACAACAGTTAACAATATAACCTCAATTTCTTCGTAATATAAATATCTTTATCTAACTTTTAAAAAAAAAACCTTCCATGTAATCACAACCTTTAATGTGTGACATGACCATTAATGACTATATTTTTTTAGTAATCAAAAATTTTCAAATGATTTGCATTAATCAAGCATATGTCTCTCTACTTAAAAATTACAATGATGAACTTTATTAAGAGAATTATGTTATGGTGCTTCAAGCAAAAAAAATCCTATTATATTTTACAAACAGTTTTTTTGTTAAAAAAAATTGTTGTCATTCATGTCAAAAGATTTATATCTTAGATATTATATAAATATTTGAATATCCAAATTATATAAATATATGAATATCCAAGTGTTTCTCACGAAAGAAATGTGAAGTCAAAATAAAACGTGAAATGGTGGTTTTAAACCCATAGTTTAGGAAGCCCATGGTATTTTCCCATTATATTTAAGAAAATGAAATAAAAGAGAAATTGTTTATAAAAATGTCTTTAGTATTCATGATCCATCTTTTTGTCCTAGTGATGAACCACATTAGTTGGTTTGAAATGCGTACGCATCTAAATGTATTTTTCATGAATGGTTATGATAATGTATAAAAAAGAAAATATTGGAAGGAAAGTGTGTATGTGTGTGTAAAAAAATGTAATTTCATTATGTCAAAGGGCATATATATATATATATATATATATATATATATATATTAAAAGGGGGTATATTGAAAAATAGTTGAAAGAAATGGTGGTTTCAAACCCATGGTTATCATAGTGTATAAAAGGAGAAATTATTGGAAGGAGTGCTTGTGTGGGTGTAAAAAATGTAATTTGTGAAATAAATGAGTCATCTTGGAATTTTAGCTATAATTTGTTTTCTGGGATGCTTCAAATGACAAAATTTTGGGCATATTGAGTAGAGATTGTGGGGAACATCTAGTTAAAATTTGGGTTCATTATACTTTTTGAGATATACAATGTGGAAGTTAGGATTTGTGATTGGTCTTAAAATCTATTTCAAATGTGTTATCCTTGGATGTTCACTTTAATTTCTTTTCATGGGAATTTCATACCATGAAATATGGAGAAAACGGAGAAGACATCACAAGGTAATTTGGTAAAAAAATTAGATTTTGCTTCACAATAAATTTAGAGACATACTCTATGGAAGTTAGGGCCTGTGAATGTTCTTGAAATTAGTTTTAAACGTGCCAACTTGGAACTTATTCTATAATTCACTTTCTGTGAATAATCAAAACAAGAAATTTTGATCATGTTGAGAAAATAACTCAAAGTATGTTTGGTAAAAAAATCATTTTCTAGTTCACTATAGTTTCTAAGATATACTATGTGGAAGTTAGGTTTGTGAATGATCCAGAGATCAATTTTAAAAGAATGATTGTGACATTTTCACTATAATTATTTGATCATGTTGAGAAAATAACTCAAAGTATGTTTGGTAAAAAAATCATTTTCTAGTTCACTATAGTTTCTAAGATATACTATGTGGAAGTTAGGCTTGTGAATGATCCAGAGATCAATTTTAAAAGAGTGATTGTGACATTTTCACTATAATTATTTTTCTGGGACACTTCAAGTTGTGAATTTTTTGGATATCTGAGGAGACATATCAAAAGACTCATGTACAAATTTCAGAATTAGATATAAAGAATTGTACATGTGGCATGCTATAAAGTTTATTCTTGAGAAGAGGTAAAAATCAACCAGTTTTGGAAAAGTTATCGCACAAACTAGATTGGTGTCTCTTGCTATGTTGGTTCTTAGTAGTGTGGATTGGTGTCTCCAATAGATTGGTGTTTATGAAGATATGGAAGAGTAGGTTGGCTTGTACTAGTGGGGATTGGTGCCTACAAATATTTGTAATAGTAGGTTGGTAAATACAACAAATTATAAGAGGAAATATTGTGTTTTTTCTCTGAAAGGGTTTCCATGTAATTCTTGTGTTCCATGTTATGTAGTTGATATATCTCATATGTGATTGTTTTCTTATGGTTCATGAATGTTTAAATAACTAAAAATTGTCTTATACTAATTCACGTCTCCCACCCCCTCTCAATTATAAGTATGTGATCAACAATTGGAATCAAAGCAGGTTCCTTCAAAAACAATGTAACCATAGGAAGGTAGATACTAGAAGCACATATGGCTATTTAAGAAGGTTTCTCCACAAGAAAAGCTCCATTTTTTGTTGGAAATAACTACGCTTTCTGGATTATAAGGATGCATACGTATTCAATGGCCCTTTGCTTTGACAATTGAAAATATGTTATGTCTGGTTATAAAGCTTTATTAACTCCACCAATATATCAAGATGGAGATACGACTAGTGAACATAATGCAAAACCCATGAATGATATCTTGCGTGTTCTATCAGAATAAATGTTTGTCAAGGCAGTGAAGTGTGAATCAACAAAAAAATGTGGGACAAAATTCAAAATATCTATGAAGGTGATGACAAGGTTAAGAAGTTGAAACTGTAAACTCAAAGAAGGTAATTCAAGAGTTTGAAAATGAAATATGAAGAAAAATTTGTAACCTATTTCTTTTTTGTAGAAAAATTTGTCAACATTATCAAAGGATTTGTGAAAAGGTTGAAGATCTAATGTCTGTACAAAAGGTGTTAAGGTCTACCCCTGAAGATTCGATGCTAAAGTTTTAACTATTGAAGAAATGAAGGATCTTGATAAATTTACAATGGAACAATTGCATGGGATTCTCAAAGAATATGGAATGAGAACTAAGAAAGAGAAGTCATTAAAGTGATGAGAAACCTCCAAATATTCAAAGAAGATGAAGAATAGAGAGAAGGAATCAAGTGATAACTCTAACAGTGAATCAAGTATAAAGGAAGCACATTTTGTGAGAAAACTCAAAACGGGATTTGGAAAATATAAAGTTAAGTTTCCATTTAAATGATTTAATTGTGGAAATGTAGTACATTGTGTGGCTAAATGTCCATATGCAAAAGATGAAATTAGATGTTTTACCTTCCTCATACTCCCTTTTATTCTTTCATATAGTAGAGGAGATTTGTTCTTGTATGCGAGGAGGGAATTCAAACTCTAGAAACAAAAAATGGGATTAAAAAGAAAAGCAAGGTCGAGGCATATTCAAGGGGGAATTTGAAGAGGAGATAAGGAGGACTAGTGCAAAGAATAACTAAGTTTGAAGCCATTTTTCAGGTAGAAGATGAGCTCAAAGACCACATCAAGCTCATTCAGGCAGAAAGTGCCAGGGAAAATTTTAGGGGCGAAATTGCACAAATGGGCTATTTTTTGGACATTTTTTGAAAAACATATTCACCAAATTCATTAAAAATTTGCCTATTTTTTACATATGTATGATTAAATGGATGAAATTCACCAAAAAATTATTGATTTTAATAGTAAATTACATGTTTTTTATTGAATATTCGCCTACATTCTATACATATGATTTTTCAAACCATAATAGTCACCTACAATTACTATATATAGGAAAAATAGTAAATCCTTAAAAAATACTCTGGAAAGTGCTCTGGAAGAACTTTCCAGTGGTATATAGAAGTTTGAAAATAGCCTCGCAAATTGTGAGATAGTGCCAGTCAAAGCTAGTGACCACAAGTCAAAGATTGCAGAACTAAAAGGTCTTTGGGTGAGCCTTTGAGACATTCCAAATTCGGTGAAAAAGCTGAAGAGCCTTTACATGAAGCTCTATGCAGACATGGACCAGGACAAAAGGATTTGGATGACATCATCCCATCAGTCATACCCCAGAGGGTTCACCCCAGATATTTTAATAACGATGTAAGGGTTGTAGTGTTGGGATGGAGCAAAGTGGGCGGAACCCACCTGCTTGTGATAGCCTAAAAGTATACCTTGACATATTAAAGTTAGCGCCCAAAGCAAAGCGCCGCGAAATTGACACCGGGACATCACAGATGTAATCTAACCAATGGGAGAAGTAAGTGGGAGGACCACTCCAATAGGTAAACCTGGGCAGGGTGAGCCCAAAAGGAAAATATTGGAAGAAAAATAAAGAGGCAGCACAATAGAGGGGAGTCGGCCCGAAGGATTTTGGCAGAAAAGTAAAGAAAAAGTATGGTTAGGCCAAAACTGAATTAACAAAGGAAAAGGTTGAAAAACAAGCCTTAGAGAACCCTTTCTCTCGCCTCCAAAAATAAGGTAGGTGGTGACTCATGGTTGGCTTAGAAAACAAAGGATTGTGACATCTGTTGGCATTATGGCACATGTTTGGGGCTATGGCACAGGTGTTGTCCTTGATGGCAACCTTCTTTGGTAACAGATCTCAGTTCAGGCACTCAGAAAGTAGAAAAAGACATATACGCAGGTTCATCTAGACGAAGGCGCGTATACACGCGGGTTATACTTTACAAAAGCGCGTATATGTTGGTGATCATTCTTTTGGTCCATGGCAGTTAGATCTTGGAACTTGAACCTATGTTTTGGACCATGGCGTCTCGTCAATTATGTCGATCCATTGTTTTGGGTTCATGGTATTGAAATGTTATGGTTTTGAACCATGGTATTGGGGAAGGCCTAGGACTATAAAAGAGGAAGGAGATCTTGTGACAAATCACCATCTTGATTATTATTGAAGATCTGAAAAGGTGCTAGAGCTGGTATATTGGATGGTGACGCAGATCTGGATCTGGAGGAAGGAGGAACCTTAGCACAAAAGGAAGGATAAGGTCTATTCATGGGTCATAATCTTTAAGCCTAAATGATAGTATCTCTGTATGATTTTGATCTGCTTGATGTGGCGCTTGTCTGATCTATAATCTGGTAATTAGTGATTGAATATCTGGAAGAGTTTGTTGTCCTTTATAGATCTGTACGTAGGTTCAGTAAAGCGAAGGCGCGTATACACGCAGTTTAAGGGAAGTAAAAGTGCGTATACGCAGGTTGTTCCATACATAGATGCGTATGCACGCAAGTTGCAGACTGTTGAAAATGCGTATATGCATTAAGGTGTGATCTAGCTGTGTCTGCTGTGTTTTGGGTTCTGTTTCTGCTGTGTGGTTTCTGGTACAGTGTTCTGTGTACAGCTGTTAGAGAAGTATCTACTTGTTTCAGATCTAGTTGGTGAAAAGGAGATTGGTTGATTCTTTATGATTGTTTGATGTTCATGGATCCAGTTTGAAAATTGATGAAAAGTAGAGAAGGTTGTAACCTTCTGTAGGCCAGCACCTACGTACTAGTATCTTAGCTAGTGCAAAAGCTAAAGGGGGTTGTTGCTCCCTTCCAAGAAAAACTGGAGAACGAGAGAGAGTTGTAGCTCTCTGCAGGTTGCAGCCTGCGTACTGGTAAAAAGACTACACCAGTACATTGTAAAAGAAGTTTTCTAATTTAAAAGGAAGATAGAGACGAATTGCAGCAGGTGGTTTTCACCCACATTGGGTTTCCACCTTATATCTTGTGTTCTTGTGTCTGATTTTCTTTCTGCTCTGTTTTACTGTCTATGGATACTGTTATTTGATTCTGCATCACTGACTAACAATCATCATCAGAAAGATTAAGTAAAGAAAAAGCATGTTCTGTATACGCTGGCTTCCTTCTGCATAGTCGCATACATACGCAGGTTTATTAAATTGAAGTAGCATATATCAGTTGTTTTGAAAAAAGAATAATTATTCTGATAATAATGATTCACCCCCCCCTCTCAGTATTATTTTCAACAATTGGTATCAGAGCAGGTCCTTCTAAAGAATTTTGATCGCTTGAAGGAAGATCCTTCATCATGAGCAACTACGAGAGGGAAGCATCTATCAGGCCACCGGTTTTTGATGGGACAAACTTCAATTATTGGAAGGTAAGAGTTACTGCCTATCTTCAATCTCTTGGTACAGAAGTTTGGAACATCGTAGAGACAGGCTATGCTTTTCCTTCAACTACTCCTACAGATGCAGACGAGAAGAAGAAGTATGAAACAAATGCAAAAGAAGTCAGTACCCTGTTAGGATGTATATCCCAATCGGAATTCATGAAGGTAATGCACTATAAATCTGCAAAAGAGATATGGGACAAAATTGTCACAAGCTATGAAGGAGATGAACAGGTAAAGCGTGCCAAACTTCAAACTCTCAGGATTCAGTATGAGACTCTCAAGATGTATAATGATGAAAGTGTGGCTAACTATTTTCTTCGAGTATATGAAATTGTTAATTGTATGAAAAATTTGGGAGAAGAAATAAAAGAGGCTATTGTGGTTGAAAAGGTTCTAAGATCATTGTCCCCCAAGTTTGAATCTAAGGTATCTGCAATAGAAGAAAAAGAAAATCTACGAATTCTTACTATGTCTCAGCTACATGGAATTCTAACTGCCTATGAAATGAGAAAGGGAGGTCCATCAGATAGAAGAGAAGCTACTTTAAAGGCATCAGGCAAAGGAGATTATTATGAGCAAGCCACGTCCCAGAAGAAGAAGAAGAAGAATAAAACTTTGTCAGAAATCTTCAAAGGGGTTCTGGAAGATTTAGAGGTAAGTTGCCTTTTAAATGCTTTGCTTGTGGAAGAGTAGGTCATTATGCTGCAAAATGTCCTTATAGGATAAAGGAAAGGAACCTGCTAGATGGAACAAGAAACAGAGTGCAAGTAAGAAAAGGTACTACACTCATGAAGATAGTGATGTTCTATCAAACAGTGATGAAGATGAACGAGGTAATGAATATAAATTGTTAATGGCATTTGAAGATGATGATTATATGGATGCTATAGATGTGGATTACTTTCATGAAGAAATTACTAAACTTAAGAGATGTATAGAAGAGAAGAATATGATCATTGATACTCTACAATTTCAAATTGATGAAAAGGAAAGACATCTTGAAAAATTAGAAGGTGAAATTGTTGGTCTTAGAAAAGAGATTGAGAAAACAAAAGCTATTAATCTTAAGTTTGTCAAAGGATCTGAAACTTTGGATGAGATTATCAATGTGCAGCGGTCTCCTCTAAACAAGACAGGTCTGGGCTATAATGGAGAAACTTCTCAAGCATCCACCTCAAAAAGTTATCTTGATGCAGCAAGAAGAAATGAGCAAAAGCACAATGAAGACCATCAGGTAAAACAGGGACGAATTGCAAACAAAAACTATCA
>APFE031070171.1:0-22919 GCA_000404065.3 Pinus taeda
GTGTGTGTGTGTGTGTGTGTGTGTGTGTGTGTGTGTGTGTGTGTTTTTGTGTGTGTGTATGCATGTCAAAACACTCATAAGTGCCAATCCACTAACATTGATTTAGAACATAATCATAGTTCCATTGATAGGATCTACAAATACTAGGGGAAAAAAACCACTATTCCTAAAATCCATAAGTGAAAACCATGCACAAAATGATTGGGAGGTCTGCTCACAATCTTTGTGTTCACCCTGCATCCTTGGGTCTGCATAAAAAAGGGGTCCCTATTGAGCATCGAAATCGCTTCTTGTGAGAATTCTTAGGTTTTTCCATTACTCTCAAAATGTGGGTGGAATTTTTCCATGTCTAAAATTCTTGAAGTTTCTATAACCATTTTATTAGATGTTAATCTCTTTAGTTTGGGATTTTGAGTTAATTATAAGAGGCGAAATATAGAAAAAGGAAAAAAGAAAATTTGTATCCCTCACTATAATTTTAGAAAGGAAAAGAAAGGTTGCAAAGAATAAAGTGAGACAATATCCAATTGAAAAGGATTAGGGAAAGAAATTTTTACTGAGTGTAACATAGAACGAAATGTGTGACTCTATCATACATGATACTTGAACCATCATAGGCTGAGAGAGAGCTCCAGTAGGGGGACTTCATTTTTGGAAATGAATGTACTATGATGGAAACTAGTTTCAATGGCTTTGGTAATCCATATGAAAGCCAAAAAGGATCCTAACACTTAAGATCTTATCAAATCCATGATTGCTACATTTCTCTCCTTCATTACCTTTGCTAGCTGTAAAAATGCAGTCAAATACTAGAAAGAAGAGATATTTATTTGTCACAGTGACACAAAAAGAAGAACCATAAAAAAATATAGTGAATTGTTGTAACTTGAAAGACGAGACTCCTATAGACAATGGCTTCAGAAATCCATATGAAAGAATTGTAACTATGGCGATGTCTCCTAACAACGATGCCCACAATGAAATATGCAAAGACAACATTATGGTTCATGATCAAGAAACAAGAAAAAGATATTATCTTATGTAGAATGTTAGACATTACTTATCGTAATTCAAGCATTGATTGTGGACTTCAGTCCTCATGCAAAAGAAGCTGAGTAGAATGAAGTTTTTTTCTGCAAGTCACCATAGAACAAAACAAGAAATTTGTTGGAAGAAGCAGTGAACAGAGGAATTAACACATGTTTGTTGAATAAAAAAAAATGAAGGGCTTTAAAATAAATTATGATGTTAACCTTGGGAAGTCGCATGGCCCTAACTAATAACCAACAAGTTATCCTTCAACTACTCAGACACCTTTGGCTTCGTCGTCACCTGCATAGTCGACTTATTTAGATGTAAGGGTTATTTCTCTAACTGAGGGTGAGAATATGGTTAAGCCTAAGAAATACTATCCTCCCTGAGCCATTGGTCGTACCCCACTTCATCATTCCATAATTCAACTTGGTCGTGATTTACATAGTTGACTTATTTGGATCCAAGGGCACTCGTGAGTGATGGAGGAGGAACTCTATGCAATTATCCTTCCATTTCTTGGCTTCATCACTGCATAGCCAGTTATTCGCACGTGATGGAGGAGGGATTGTATGGATTTTTTCCCTAACTATTAGTTTTTTGCTAACTACTAGTGTTTTTACTAACTATTAATATAATGACACTATTCTTCAATCATCTAATATTTAATCCTACACTGCAAACTAATACAAAATAATAGCTAGAAAAGTTTTTTCCAAAAAAACCTTATAATATAATAACTTTCAATTAAATTGTTATTTTTATTTTTATAAAAAAATATGTTTTAATATATTATGAATTCATACTTTTAAAAGATTTATTAAATACTTTAAAAGATCTATATCTAAATTATAAAGAATTAATGAAAAGTAACTAAAAATATTATAAGAGACAAAATATTATGGGAAAAGATATTTTAAATGTAACGTTGAAATTTGTATTTCAATAAATATCCTCGCCCCTCATGTTTCAATGAATTTTTAAGTGGATCACCATACATCAATTCAATGCTCATTAAATGGTTTACTATATCTGCTTATTTCAAAGAGTACAGACGTGTAATTTCAGTAGAACATGCTAGATATTCAAAGAAAAATAGATCTCGTTCCATTAATTTCATCAAAACCTTCCCAAAAATACAAAAGTGTAATGTCTTGAAAAGTGTTTTTGATAAAATTTTGGACCTCTCTCTAAATGCATGAGAGGGGTTTAAATACTAAAATACATGCCTCAAAAATAGATTATTACAAAAATAGTTGAAGAAGTTTCAAACAACCTTCCTCAGAGTGGGCAAAATCAAAACTAAAAATAGAATTAAACTAATGACTAGCTCCTTGATTCACTTTAAACTAACTTAATCAGCTAACTTGATCTTTGAGGTTGCAAATGCCGATCATTGGTTTGAGCTGAGGCAACTGGCTGATTCTGGATTTTTACTACCCAAGAAATATGGAATATATCAAAGCTTGCGCCATATTTTGTGTAGAGGTTGTTAAACACCATAGAGTCATCCACTAGCTGTGTGGTTTTACTAAAAACTACCAGTATGTCTTCTAATTTAGTCTGGTTAGCTATTTAATTGCTTGTTCCTTTTCTTGCACTATATGTTTCCACTATTTCTCTAGTTGTTTGACATTTGGTAGAAACCCTAGTATGCATTTTCTACAAGGTTAGCACTATGGAGATTTACATTAATGGATTCTATTATATTGCTTGTTGCCCCTGTTGCTAGCATTGTCGCCCTTTCTGCTTGTTTCAGCCGTGAATCCCAATATGTAAACATAATATCTTTGTGGGATTCCTCTATTTTTTGTAGGTCAACTTTTCATCCTTCCTCGGATTCTTTCCAGGTGATAGATTCATAAACCTGTTTGTGGATCTCTTCGTATTCAAACCTCATATCAATTACTTGGTTTGTCAACTTATCACTCATCTCACAGTAAGGATTAAGCTACGAGATTTTCTGGAAGAACATTTCTTCTTGCTGAATTAATAGGGAATTGAGTTGGATCACTTCTTTGATGAATTCATCAATTTGTGGGTTATCTTTGAATTTATCCATCATGACTTGCACTTGATGAATTTGCGAATCATTTTCTGATAAGCTGGCCTGGTGTTGTAATCTCATCTTCTCAAATTCTCTTAAGCTGAGCTACCTATTGTTCTGGTTGTTGATTAGTTTTTTCTTGTTCTAATTTTTTTTCAACCAACATAATTTTCTATTCTTTTTCCTTTAGCATCATTCAGACTTTCGTTGCCTTATCGATGGTTGTTGTTGCATAAGCTCCTGCGAATTATGACAGCTTCATGAGATTCTCGAATGGGTCAATAGGAGTGTCCTTCCACACAACATCCATTGGTTCATTCTCTAGAGTTGTAACATTTGTGGTGTCTAGTTTCCTTTTCTTCCTTTTTATTTTAACTACAGCCTTATGGGTAGGATTGTAGAATATATATAATGGAGGTATCTCTTCAATTCTCAAGACAATTTCAAAAGTAGGAAAAATAGGAATAACCTCAATATCCTGAGTACCTGTAGCCGCTTGCTCTGCTTTTTCTCGTTTTTCTTTGTGTTGGGCTTGTTTGGGGGTCTGAAAATAACAAGTTTCCTCAATATTTCTTTGGAGCTTCTAATTGAATTGCTCCCATTCCTTGTCATGGCCGATGACTGAAACCTTCCCTGATTGAAATGAAGTGGAAGTAACCTTTGCCTACTTCTTTTCCAAGGCCTATTCGGACGTTTCCTCAGTATTTCCAGCTGTATATTTTTCAGAATCTTTATTTGTGTTTCCTACCACATTTTGAGATTGTTGTTTTGAGTGCTCTTACTTGTGAGTCAACTTCTCTTCGGTTTCTTCTTCATAATTTTATTTTGAACTTCCCTCCAAGCTTATGCTATTAGTTTGTTCTCTTATTGGTTCGAAATGTAATAGGTCCAATGGGACCTTTAACAATCTCTTATTCCTATATACATGAAAATAATTAATATCTTCTGGGCTTAACTTTAATGATGTCAAATATAGGACCTGTGAAAATGTTTCTGCTCCTTGAAAGAGGTCATCAAAGACATCCTCTTCATGAGTGAACTATTGGACTTTAACTATAGTGGTAAATTCTTTAGCAATGTGATTTGGGTCATATTGTATCCCTAAAACTGTGGCGAGTTTCAGAGACATAATAATCTCTACTACTTCTTTTACTGCGTGCCTATAGTCGCGTAGTGCGAAAGAACCACACTGTAATGGGAAGGTTGGCCAAATGGCTTTCTTTTGTTCCCTCGGGCCTTTGGTTAAACCGCCCTCCCCTACTATCTGATAAGCTATTTCTCTGGTCAGTAGCTTGTCTGGGACATAATATGGGAGGACATGCGGAGACGCAATGCTCCCAAAAACTTTGACATAAGTGAACTTCTCTTCACCAGAACATCTGGCCATTGGTAAGATGTCTACTTTGGCCTCTTTACAAAACCTAGGGGTTGTTCTATTAATAATGCTTTTATGAATAGGCAGCGTAATACCCTGGTAGATTTTGTAAAAATGGGGATGGAATTGCGATTTTCACAAAAAATTTTGGTATATATGGATGGGGAGCGGGTTCTGTACAGTCCACTTCCAACCTATGTTTGGAAACTAAGAGCAAAAACAAATTTTGTCCATAACAAAAGCACTTATAAAAAAGGGGGGAAAATTATTAAAGAAACACTTAGCTTTTGTCTATATTCCATGATGGCCTTTGCTAAATTGTCTGATAAAATCTGACTTCAGCTCATAATAGTAGCATTAACTGCTGCATCAATTAATGGGAGCCACTTCATAGAAAATTTGGTGCTATCAGGTTTACCGAATAACCTACACATCATTGTTGCTGCGAAATTATGAGGGGCGGCGAGGGATGCTATTGGGTACATACCATATTTATCCCTTCTAAATTTTCCTCCACTTGATCTCCAAGTTTGTGTAACGTCCAACAGGTCCTCATTTTCTTTGGCGAATGCTCAAGGAACTCTTTGTTATAGAGCTTTTGAGGCTCTAGTAGCTGGTACATCAGTCGCAGATTGTTTGTTGTGAAATAACCCATGAATTCTTGTCTTTTATTCCTGAAAGTCATGTCTGAAACATCTACATCATCAATTACCCATTTTACCATATCTGTGGATGGTAATATCTTTGTTCTCGCAATTATTCGGTGCAAAAATGAACTTGATACTTCAAAATAGGAGGCGTCAGATGATTCTTCGGCATGAGACATTGACTTTGTTACCAGTGGCCTAGGCTTCTCTTCTTCAAGAAAGTTATATATAGCTTCCTACGATGTGATTCCTTCATTTTTGCTATAGGTAGTGTCGGAGAAAAGTGGTATCATATATGATTTCTCAGATGTAGTAGCTTTTCCCTTCTTTTCCATTTTTCCCAACATTGTTCTCTATGGAGGTTCCCTAAAATGGAGCAATGGAAATTATCGAATAAACACAAGGCAAAAATGACAGTGAAAAATCAATGACAGAGTTAACTCCGAAAGGTGACAAGAAAGGAGATTTTATTTGAAAATGAAGATGAAATATATCAAATCACGTCGAGCTATTTTTAACATAAATTTCATTCAAACTTATTAAATATACATTAAGATCTTTTATCATAGCCTTTATTACTCATTTAATCTATCGCATCACAAATGGGAAAGGAAAAACTTTAAGGTCATGTGTTTAAAGCGTGAAATGTTGATTATGCGATTGCAATAAGATTATCGCAATATCACATTTTCGATTGTGTTTTTCAGATATTTTTTAGAATTCTACAAGATGAAGGGTGAGAGGCATACCTTTTAGTGTTAAAATTGTATTTTGCTTAAACAAATGTTCAAATCATAAAGTGATATTTTACAAAGCATCGGACTTAACTGTAGTTTATAACATTTATCACATACTTTCATTGGCTTCGGGTCACATCGTGTTTCGCAAACTTTTCATAGTTCACAAGATTGGCCTTTAAGTAGAGTGTTGTGATACAATGAGTGTTGGATTGCTATGCCTCAATATCATAATTCGCATATTCCATAAGGCTTTGTTAGTTGTTCTTTTAGTAAATGCCGATATGCGATAGGAACTTTATTTTATAAGAAATACTTTAAGTCTTAGTTTTAAATTGAAAGCTCAATGATATCCTAAGTTTATTACAGTGATCCCTTCCTATTGCAATTTGCAAATCCTGGTATGCCAATTAAGCTTTAACACACCTGATCCAACAATATGCGATAAATCGAGAATTGCTAGTTGTAAAGGGATTTGACTTGATACCTTATATTATTTAGCAATTTATAATTCAAAAAGGAATCCCTTAAGTGCTAAGTTTTTTGGAGGATTTTTATAAAGGGTCCCCATTTATTAATAGAATATTAACTATTAAGTCAATAAGTGGGGGAATTTTTGAATAGTAAAACAATTGGCGATTCATTGAAAGAACCAATTATCTCTGATAGATTTTGAAACTTCTAAAACTTCCAAAATAAAGGTAGTTCAGAAAATAGGATTTACATGAAATGTAAGATAAGTAACATTTCTTTGAATAAGAAAACAAAACTCACCTAATTACCATCCAATTGATATCCTCTTCAAGATGAAAATTCCTTTGTCTACATCAGTCTTCACTTTGTTTAAAGATAAAGCAGTGGGTTCTTACATATTATATTTTTAGATGTACTCAATTGTCACAGGTAGAGCCTCTGCTACCAACAAGCGTCCATAGCCTCAACAGGGTTACCTTTTAACCATCAACTATTCAATATCCCATCCAGATAAGAGCGTAATTTTTAGAGATAAATTCAAACTTATATACTTATTCTCTTCTCTTTCTTTTTTAAACAGTTTATTTCTCTTCTAGAAATTTTCCTTTTTTCTACTTTAAGGTCATTGTCTTGGTTTCATGGCCAAAAAGTGACAATGTCATTCACTGGTTGTAACTCAACTGAACAAGTTGGCTCATGATGAGACCCCTTGTATTTTGATTAAAATAATCTCAAGCCATTACGTTGTTTTGATATGCAGTATTGGAAATGTCCATTTATTATTTCCCTATGAACATGGTAAGTCGACTCTTAATGAGACCTCTTATCCTTTAAGTTTTAGTATATTTTAGAATCACACTGTAAAAAGATAAAACTTTACTGGATGGGGAGAATCATTGACTCCTTAAGAGTATCTGGATGACAATTATAGAGTTAAAGGTGCTTATATGTAGCGAGTCTTTACTTTGTTAAAGATACTTTTCTTGGCTTAGGATAGAACAAAGGTCTCTTGAAAAATTTGAGATTTTACAAAGGATAAATGATTTTTGTGGAAAACAAGCAAGTTTCGAAGAAACAGAATTTAGCATATGTCTCAAATGTCAAGATTATCTTCTTAACAATGTATGCTTATACAAGCAAAAAATAAAAAATGTAAAATAGATTTTTATTGAAAGGAAAAAAGTAAATATTATTTAACTTTTATTTTCCTAGGAAAATTAAAGGCAATAGTGTACAAGCGATAGAAGATGTTATCTTCTATGAAAAACCTTTCTTCAAAATTTGCCTATTAATAGGCAGAGAAGCTCTCTTTCCTGATAAATCTTGCAATAGAAAAGTTGATGGGATGATTTGTTCCGCAATCTGAAATGGGCCAAGTCATGTTCTTTGGAATTTGGTATGCTTACCATTTTCCTCGTGTGCTTTATCCCACTTCAATACAAGATCTCCGAGTTGAAAGGATTTAGGACTTACAAAATTTGCATCAAATGAAGACTTGACCAACTCTTGATGATGTACATGTATGATCTTGGCTTTATCTCTTTCTTCTTCGAGTTTTAGGATTTTTGATTGCCTTAATTGCATAAAAGAGGAGGGAGTTTCTTCAATGAATTGAACCAAGGCTAGAGAGGGAATATCTACATATGTAGGGAGAAAAACCTCTTTCTCGTAGACAAAATTAAAAGGAGAAGTCCCTATTGAGGCCTTATGTGTTATTCAATCTGCCCCTAGAGAAAGTGTTAAATATTTATGCCAATACTTCTGACTTTGATCAACAGTTCGTTTGATGATCCTAATGAGATTTTTATTTGTATATTCGGCCAAACCATTTCCCTGAGGATAATAGTTAACATAATATTTAAGTTTGAAACCTCTTTTAAGATAAAATTATGTCATAGCATTGCCTGTGAAATAAGATGCATTGTCAAACATGAGAGTAGTTTGTAGGCCAAATATGGTAATAATAAACTAATCAATAAATTCAATGATGTTTATAGAATTGGCTACCTTAAGTGGAGTTGCTTCCACCCACTTAGTGAAGTGATTAGTTGTTGTAAGGATATATCTATGCTTCTTTGAAGGGTGAGGAACGATCTCACCTATTATGTTCAGTCCCCATTACTCAAATGGTTGTTCAATGTTCACTGGTTGTAATGGCAATGTGGGTTTCCTCTGTCTTCTAGTGGTTGTTTGACAAATTTTACATTCCTTACGTATTCGTGTGCATCTTTGAATAAGGTTTGCCAATAGTAGCTAGCATGTAGGATTTTATGTGTTGTTGTGTCTCCTCCAAAATATCCACCAGTTGGTCCATCATGGAGCTCCTGCAACACCTTTTCTGCCTCATATTTTTCAAGGCACCTAAGTAAAACAGAATCATAGCTCTTCCTAAACAAATCATAATTAATGATTTCATATTTCTTAGCTTTTAACCTCAAAGCCCTTTTTCTTTTTTAACTAAGTTGCACAGGGGCATACCCATTTTTCAAATAAAATATGATATCAACATATTTAAATTCACTATCGTTGAGGATTACCGCACATTATTGTATATCATCACCTAAATCTTGTAGTGCTGGTAAGTTGGATGTTCTTGCTAAAATTCTGCAAAAACCTTGACCTCTAACAATTTTAGCTAGTCTAATCTCAATATCATACTCTTTCATTGTTGTTAACCAATTTCCCTTTTTCTGACCTAAATCTCTTTGCATTAGTAAATTTCTCACTGCTAGGAATGGAACTACTACCTTAGTGTGGGTTTTGAGAAGAAAGGGATTGAAATGTTTTATTGATTTGAAAATAGAAAAACCCTATTTTTCAATGTGAGAATAATTTAATTCAGCGCCCTGCAAATTGGAACTAATGAAAGAAATTTGTGCTTCGGATTTTTCATCATTGACTGGTGTCAATATAGTTGCTAAAGAGGGAGCATTTATGATTGCTTGTTTGATAAGAGTAAAATCGTCATGCTCAGTGTGTTCCCATTTAAAAACATATTTTTTCTTAACCATAGATTGGAGGGGTAAAACAATTCATGAAAAGTCAGGGAAAAATCTCTTGACAAAATTTATCTGACCTAGGGAAGATTGCATGGTTTTTTTATTATGAGACAAAGAAATCTCATAAATTTCTCTTATCCTATTAGGATCAATGTGAATACCATATTTAGATACAATAAATCCAAGAGGCTTACCTTCACTCAAAGCAAAGAAATATTTCTTCAAATTTAGGGAAATTCCATATCTCTCACAAGGTTCAAAGATTTGTTTCAAATCCTCTAAATGATTACTACGCTTCTTTGAATACATAGTTATTTCATCTAAATAAATTACCACTATTTTATTTACCAAACCTTTAACGTCTATATCCATGTCTCTCTCAAATGTTACACCAGCATTGATTAATCCAAATGGAATCTTTTGGTAAGAATATGTTCTCCCTTTGGTTCTAAATGTTGTCTTCAGATGATCATTTGGATGTACGCGAATTTGATTATAAACTGAAAATCCATCCAGAAAAGAAATTAGCTCTGAGCCCGCAACTGATTGCAGTATCTGTTTCACTGGAGGCAATGGAAATTTGTCCTTCTGACAAGATTTGTTGAGATTGTGAAAGTCTATACATATTCTAATATCACCATTCTTTTTTCTGATTGGAACTAGGTTAGAAACCCACCTTGAATACCTAACAGGAAAAGTTATTTTGGCTTTGAGAAGTTTATTCAATTCATATTTGATCTAATTTTCTAAATTCGAGTGAATCCTTCTCAACTTTTGTTGTACAGACTTTTCATCATATATCATAGGAATGGTATGTTGAATGATAGAAGTATCATATGTCTTAATATCTTCATAGCTCCAAGAAAAAAAAAATGTATTTCTTTAACAAATGAATAAAGGCTAATCTTTCATCGTATGTAAGACCAAGACCAAGATTAATATTTTGAGGTTTAAGGTTAGTTCCAAGATTAACTAAGTCAAACCTCAAATTTGAACTTGGAAGCGTTGAGTTAGTAGGTTTCTTGAACCTGTCCTTGAGATCATATAAATCTTCCAACTTAACCACAGATTTAGGTATGGAATTTGCAATTGTTTCTTGCTTAATATGGTTGTCATTCTGATCTTCATCTATTATCTAGTCATCATAAGAGCCATCAGATGTTAAAAAATTTATGATATCTAGATCATTATTAAAAACTCGCCAATTGGTGATGTTATTGGGAATAGAAGGCCTAAAAATTAATTCTATAGAAAATTGATCAGGACTATAAACTCCTAGTGGTATGAGCTTGGATGTAATGTTATCGAAAAGATTAGGGCTTGCATTTTGAAGTCTTGGAATTGGGGGAATGTTGAATGCCATGAAATGTGAAGTGAGGTCCTCGACGAGTGATTAATAATGTTTCAAATATACAGAAAGACAATGAATAGTATTCCTCACTCGTTTGATTACAATTTCCGAATCTCCAAATATTGGAAGGTATTTGATATCAATACCAATGGCTTTAATGATTCACATTCAACATTGTTATTTGTGCATTCAAACTCAATCTTGCATATGAACATAGTTTTTCCCCTTCGTGGCTAACTAATATGCAACCTGCTCTACCTCCATTGTTAGATTTAGATCCATCAAAGAATCATTTCCAAAACAAAAACTTGACTATAGGTTTATCTACAAAATTGATACATTTAGAAGAATTTGTTTGAGAATAGTTTTCAACTTGCGATGTAACATAATTTTCCAAAAAGGGTGATGTATGGGCATTAAAATTGCCTAGAAATGATTCGACTAAATAATTTCCAATGATATTGCTATTGTATGTGACAGGCTCATTTTCGCCTTCCAGTTCTGTGATGATATACTTTAAAAAAAATCATGGTCGACACTTATTTGATTTGGCTTACCATTATAAGGGAGCCACATATGGGACCAGTCTATCGTGAAATAGCCATGAAGCTTTTCAGACCAATCTCTACTAAGGATCAAACTATAGAATTCTGAGATATCGATCACAATAAAGTCAATCACTTGACATACTTTTGGGTTTGATGAGAGTCTAATGGTGACCTAGCTTATTTATCCTATGACTTCGACTTGAGATCAATCTAATTGCAATGCGAACAATAGATTTTTGGGGTTTGACATTCATTTTTGCACAAATAGTTATTGGTAAAATGTTGGATGACGCTCCAGAATCTACTAAGAAATTGTGCAAATTATTATTGAAGACTTGAAAATTAAAAATAAATGGAGGTGTATGGGATTTAGATCTACCACCTATTAAGCAATATCAGCTGAACTCATTTTGTCTGATGAAGTACTAGGATACGTACCCATTTCTTGAGTAGCCTCAAAAATTATAGCAATGGGAAGAGGAGAAGTGGGGACTGCTTTTAATTCTTTGAGCAATAGTTTATGTTGATGTTTTAGCTTACTAAGATCATGGTATGTGATATTAGTTGTAGTCTTCTTCATATCTTTGGCAATGTTGTATTCCATTTCATCATATACTAGCAAGGTTTTAGCTAGAGTTGAAGAGTTTGATTGAGGAAGAGTCATTTGAGTGAATTTCAGAGAATATTTCTTACCTATTGATTTATCTTTGAGAGAGGGTGTTGACGATTTCTATTTTTGATTTATTTGTGTAAAATCAATAGTGCTCCTACTTTCAGTTGCAGGAGGTAATGCTTCTTGTGATTATTCATTATCTGACACAGGAAGAATGAAATCCCACATTCCTTGTAATTCAACTACCTCTTTGTCATCAATTTTTTCTTCAGCTATTGACACTTCTTCTTCCTCCACATCCAATTCAACATTTGATATTGTATTTGGAGGTTTAGGATTAGAGGAAGGATATATTTTGTAAGGTCTAAAAGCTTTCCTTCCAAAAGTTTCAACTACCTTCTTTTTGATGTCGACCATTTCAATGGACATGGTTTTAAGGAGCTCTTGCAGACTTTCAAGATCAAAAGGATCTTTAGGTTCTTTCTTCTTAGATTCATCCCTATAGTGACCTTCTTGGATTTTCTTTATTTTAATGCATTCTTCTTATCTAAATCTAAAATGATTTTTTTTACAACTATGGATTCTTTCTTGTTTTTTGTCAAAGTTGGTTTGGAAGCCCCATCAACAAAAATAGTTGTATTCGAGGGAAGAGAAGAAGTGTACCATTAATTTTGAACTTCATCACTGGGTTTGGATGTCGTGGGGATTTTGTTCAATAACTTATTGAAATGTGAACTGAAGTCTTTAATTGGTTCTCTGGTTTCAGTTTTCAAGTTCGAGAGATCATTGAGAAGAGTAGATGTTGATCGGTTAGGAATTGTTCTTGAAATGCATCCCAACTATTAATGGAACCAGATGGTTCTGAAAAATACCATAATCCTGTTGATCCTTGTAAATTATAAGGGAATAATCTTACAATTGCATCTTCTTCTACAACTATATTCAAATTGATGGACAACATGAAGTTATTTATGTGTCCTTCAGAAGGAAGACCATGATCAGGGTTGAATTTTGGAAACCATTTTTCTGGATGAGTAGGTAGTGGATGTAATGGTCCTGCTATCTGAACAGATCCTGGATTTTTCCATTGTCTTTGAGCCATTATGGGTATATGTGTAGAGGAATATGTTCCAGTGGTTAAAGGTGATTGGGTAGAGGATGATTGTGCTCCTATACCAATGTAAATCATGATATGGAGTGGTGAGGTGGATGATTAATCTTGTGATGAAGATGATGGAATGAATGAGGGTGTTTTTGGTGATGATGAGAGAATCTCACTATGAGTTTTAGATTTTGTTTTCTTAGTTTTCCTTTGAGGGTGAGGTAGAGGAAATTAAAATGGGGGGGTCCTAAATTTTTCACTTTGTGATCTAGTTAACCTATGAGAGGAAGGAAAATGAGAAGAAACATTGGCTTGAGATAATTCAGATTCTTCTTGAGATAGAGAAATCCCTTGAAATTTATGAATCAAATACAGAACTTTAGGAGTCTTTGAAGAAGGAGATTGATCTAATTTCCTTGGAAAAGCACTAGTGGATTGTAAAGATTTCTTTACAACTTCACATTTGGGTTTGGGGATTTGGAATGTGACCGAGAAGTTGGATGTGATGGTGAGGGAGTTTTACTCTTTGAATGTCTTACTGATTTAGACTTGCTTTTCATTCATAGTCAGGCCCTCCTTATAGTGCCAAAATGTTGAAGCCTCAAAATTCGTTGCAAAAACATGGGGGATAACCACCCAGTCTGGACCTTGAAAACAACTCCTTTTCCGTTCGATATAGTGGCTCCAACTGGGTATAATGGGACTAGTTTCCTAAAGAGGATTGATATAATAATTTTGATGGGATGATATAAGATGTAAAGGGAATGATTCAACTAAGTATAATATAATCTAAATAATAAACACATGCATATATATTAATATAACATTATCTTACTATAAATATATCTAGGAATAAAATAGAATATGCAATCTACAATGATGTCTCGCATCAATTGGTAATAATATCATTCAACTCCCAAAAGAAATGAAATCGTTTATCAATAATTGTTTTGGATAAATAGTTAGAGAAAACAATTGAGAGAAATATATCACATATAGAAATTGTTCATGTTTTCCAAAATAGAATCAGAGCTAAAACATTGTATAAAAGTGTAAAAATGTAGAAGTATAATTCATATTTTCAGACATAAGACAATTGATAGAAAGAGTATTTCTAATGCATAAATAAAAAATTATCATACGATAAAAGTACCATATATGATAGGTCTTGCTCATGTGCTCAGCAATATTGAACCAATTTCATTCAATCCAATACACTCTAAGAGTACATAAGTGTAGTTTTAGTAGAGCATGCTATATATTCAAAGAAAAATAGATCGTGTTCCATTAATTTCATCAAAACATTCCCAAAAATACTAAAGTGTGATTTCTTGAAAAGTGTTTTTGATAAAATTCTCGACCCCTCTTTAAATGCATGAGAGGGGTTTAAATACTAAAATACATGCCTCAAAAATAAATTATTACAAAAATATTTGAGGAGGTTTCGAAAAAACTTCCTTAGAGTGAGAAAAAATAAACCTAAAAATAGAATTAAACTAATGACTAGCTCCTTTGAAATTTGAACTAACTTAATAAGCTAACTTGATCTCTGAGGTTGCAAATTTCGATCATTGGTTTGAGTTGAGGTGGTTGGATGATTGTGGATTCTAACTGCCCAACAAATATAACATTTGTCAAAGCTCGCACCATCGTTTTTGTAGAGGTTGTTAAACACTACAGAGTCATCCACTCGCTATGTGGTTTTACTAGAAATTGCTAGTATGTCTCCCAATTCAGTCTGGTTAGCTATTTAATTACTTATTTCTTTTCCTGTACTGTCTGTTACCAATGTTTCTCTAGTTGTTTGAAATTTGGTAGAAACCTGGGTATGCATTCTTTGAGAAGGCTAGCACTATGGAGATTTTCATTACTGGATTCTATTATACTAATTGTTGCTCCTGTTGCTATCGTTGTCGCCCTTTCTGTTTGTTTCAACCGTGAGTCCCAATCTGTAAACAAAATATCTTTGTGAGATTCCTCTATTTTTGCTAGGTCAGCTTTTCTTCCCTCCTCATATTCTTGCCAAGTGATAAATTTAGAAACTTGTTTGTGGATCTCTTCGTATTCAAAAGTCATATCAATTACTTGGTTTTGCAATTTATCATTGGTCTCAAAGTAAGGATTAATTTGTAATATTTTATGGAAAAACATTTCTTCTTGTTGAATTAATAGGGAATTGAGCTTGATTGCTTCTTTTATGAATTTGTCAGTTCGCGGGTTATCTTTGAATTTATCCATCATGGCTTGCATTTGATGAATTTGTGAATCCTTTTCTGATAAGCTGGCCTGGTCCTGTAATCACATCTCCTCAAATTCCCTCTGAATCTGAGCTACTTGCTTTTCTACTTGCTGATTAGTTTTTTCTTGTTCTAATAGCTATTCAAGCAACAAAACTTTCTATTTTTTTTCCTTTAGCAGCATTCGGACTTCTATTTCCTTATCGATGGTTGTTGTGTCATAAGCTCCTACGAACTGTGACAACTTCGTCACATTCTCGGATGGGGTCAACAAGAGTGTCCTTCCACACAACATCCATTGTTCATTCTCTAGAGTTGTAACAATTGTGGTGTCTAGTTTCCTTTTCTTCCTTTGTCTTTTAACTACAGCCTTATGGGTAGGACTGTAGAATATATGTAATGGAGATCTCTTCAATTCGCAAGACAGTTTTGGAAGTAGGAAATGTAGGAATAACCTCAATATCTTGAATACCTGTAGCTCCTTGCTTTGTTGTTTCTAGATTATCTTTGTGTTGGGTCTGTTTGCAGGTTTGAAAATAAGAATTTTCCTTAGTATTTGTTTCATGCTTCTTATTGATTTTCTCCCATTCCTTGTCAAGGTCGATGACTAGAACCTTCCCTGATTGAAGCGATGTGGAAGCAACATCTGCCTACTTCTTTGCCAAGGCCTATTTGGTCGCTTCCTGAGTACTTCCAACTGTATCTTTCTCAGAATCTTTACTTGTGTTTCCTCCCCCATTTTGAGATTGTTATTCTTAGGGCTTTAACTTGTTAGTCGACTTGTCTTGGGTTTCTTCTTCAGAATTTTCGTTTCAACTTCCCTCCAAGCTTACACTAGGAGTTGGTTCTCTTATTGGTTCAATCTGTAATAAGTACAATGGGACCTTTAACAGTCTCTTATTCCTATATACATGAAAAACATTAATATCTTCTAGGCTTAACTATAATGATGCCAAATGTAGGACCTGTAAAAATGTTTCTGCTCCTTGAAAGAGGTCATCAAATGCATCCTTATCATTTTGTGAGGTCATATTCTCTCCCTGGAACTATGGCCAATTTCAGAGATATAACAATCTCTACTTATTTTACTACGTGCCCATAGTCGTGTAGTGGGAAAGCACCAAATTATAGTGGGAAGACTGAACAAATAACTTTCTTCTATTCCCTCAAGGATTTGGTTAAACTGCCCTCCCACGTTGTCTGATAAGCTATTTCTCTAGCCAATAGCTTGTCTAGGACGTAAAATAGGAGGACATTCGAAGAAGAAATGCTCCCAAAATCTCTGATGTATGTGAACGTCTCTTCACCGAACCATCTGGCCACTCATAAGATGTCTAATTTGGCCTCTTCAGAAAACCTAGGGGTTGTTCTATAAAAAATGGTTTTATGAATAGGCAGCATAATACCTTGGCAAATTTTCTAAAAATGGGGACGGAATTGAGATTACTACAAAATTTTATGGTATATACGGATGGGGAGTGGGTTCTATACAATCCAATTCCAACCCATGTTTGGAAATTGAGAACAAAAATAAATTGCGTCCATAACAAAAGCACTCAAAAAGAAAGGGAGGAAATCCTTGAAGAAACACTTCTCTTTGTCTATATTCCATGATGGCCTTTGCTAAATTGTTTGATAAAATCTGACTCCAGTTCATAATAGTTGCATTAACTGCTACATAAATTAATGCGATACACTCCATATAAAATTTGGTGCTATCAGATTTACTAAATAACCTACACATCATTGTTGATGCGAAATTATGAGTGGAAGAGAGGGATGCTATTGGGTACATACCAAATTTATCCCATTTGAATTTGCCTCCGCCTGACCTCTAGGTCTGTGTAACGTCTAACGTGTCCTCATTTTCTTTGGTGAAATACTCAAGGAACACTTTGCTATATATCTTTTAAGGCTCTAGTAGATGGTACATCAATCGAGGATTGTCTGGTGTGAAAGACCCCATGACCTCTTATATTTTATTCTTGAAAGTCCTATCCGAGACATATACATCATCAATTACCCATTTTACCATATCTGCATATGGTAATCTATTTGGTCTCGCAGCTATTCAGTGAAAAAATGAACATGCTGCTTCAAAATAGGAGGTGTCGGATGATTCTTGGGCATAAGTCATTTCCTTTATTACGAGTGGCATGGGCTTCTCTTCTTCAAGAAAGTTATACATAGCTTCCAACGATGTGGTTCCTCCATCTTTACTGTAGATGGTATCAGAGAAAAGTGGTATCATATCTGATTTCTCAGATGTAGTAGCTTTTCCCTTCTTCACCATTTTTTCCAACATTGTTCTCTACGGAGGTTCCCTGAAATAGAGCAATGGAAATTATTGGATAAACACAAGGTGAAAATGACAACAAGAATTCAATGACACGGTTAACTCCGAAAGGTGACAAGAAAGGAGCTTTTAAATGAAAATGCAGATGAAAGATATCAAATCATGTCGAGCCGTTTTTAACATAAATTCCATTAAAACTTATTAAATACGCACTAAGTTCTTTTATCATGGCCTTTATTACTCATTAAGTTATCACATTGCAAACATAAAAGGAAAAAACTTTAAGGTGATGGGTTTAAAGAGTGAAATGTCGATTATGCAATTATGATAAGATTATCGCAATATCACAAATCACAATATCGCATTTTCGATTGTGAATTTTTTGGAGATGTTTTATAATTCTGCAAGATGCGGGGTGAGCAGCATATCTTTTAATGTTAAAATCACATTTTTATTAAACAAATGTTTCAAGCGTAAAGTGATATTTTACGAAGCACCAGACTTAATTGCGGTTTATAACATTTATCGCATACTTTCATCAAGTCGAGGTCACATCGCGTTTCGTAAACTTTTCATAGTTCACAAGATTGCCCTCTAAGTAGAGCATTGCGATGTGATGAGTGTTGACTTTCTATGTTGCAATATCGTAATTTGCATATTCCATAAGGCTTTATTAGTTGTGATTTTTGTAAATGTCAATATGCGATAGGTGCTTTATTTTATAAGAAATACTTTAAGTCTTAGTTTTAAATGGAAAGCTTAATGATATCCTAAGTTTATTACGGTGATCCCTTCCTATCACAATTCGCAAATCTTGGTCTTCCAATTAACCTTTAACACACATGATCTATCGATATGCAATAAAGCAAGAATTTCTAGTTGTAAAGGGATTTGACTTGATACCTTATATTATTTAGCAATTTATAATTAAAAAAGAAAGCCCTTAAGTGCTAAGTTTTTTGGAGGATTTCTATAAAGGGTCCCCATTTATTAATAGAATATTAATTATTAAATCAATAAATGGGAGGGTTGTTAAACAGTACAACAAGAGCTTTGGGTAATTTGTCTTCTTAAGGGCCAGTTGTTTCAATCACTTCTTTTAAGAGGCATAGGTGCTCCGTATCTTCTCTTGAAACGCTTACCACGTCGAATCAATATCGCCAATATGTGACGCCCACTAGAGCCTTTTCGTTTGTTTAATATTTCTTCCCTATAGTTCATTACGATATCAAACAAAGTTAACTGTGTCTGGTTAGAGTGGTTCACACTGAAAAAACCCTGTGTTTCCCTAACAGAGTTTGCATTTCTGGTGATCATGATTAAGGAAAAGGAGTATCTATGGACATTGAATTTGAGGCCATGGGAAGATAATGAACCAAGCTGCTGGGAATATCATGTCCATAAATGGGATTTGGGGAGGAAATAGGGTTCAGGGGACAAGCATGAAGGTGAAATTAATGAGGATAATATTTCCTTCCCTGTGCCACCTATGTCGTTATAACTGACCACTGCCAGAAGCAAAGGCCCCAACATTCCAACATTTCGAGACTAGATCAAGTTTTTGCAGTTCGTGTAGTCTTTGAAATAGTCCTTTAATTTGTTAGAAATAGTAAATTACTCAGTATCTTGCCTTGCATGAAGAGTTAGTGTGATTTAGTTTAAGTTCAGTGTATATTTAGAAATGTCTAATTTAATTTGAGTTTATATGGAGTATGATTCCATATTTAGTAAGTTTGGGCTTTATCATTGTAAGTTGTGTCAATTAATTTGCTAGAGGAGCCAAGAGACTAGAGCCACAACTTGGTCAATGTGAATGTGAGAAAGTTTATGAATACAACATTATTTATTGTGTATTAATTTGTGTTTTTTCCTCTTTTCCTTTCCAACAAATTGATATCAAAACTAAGTTCAAGATTTGAAAAAGGAAAAAACATCTGATATTTTGTAGTTGCCTTTTGAAAAGTTACTAGGAGCCGTGAGCAGGCAGTAGAACTACCACCTGAAGGCCCCCTGTCCTTGTTTCCCATAAGCCACCATTTTCTGCCATCAAGATTTCCACCTTTTGCTACCATCAAGGTCGAAGCTTGTCGTGGCCACTATTACCGAAGTTTTAAATTTCAAATCATGAGAATAGTGAGGAAACGGTTCCTTCAAATATTTACTAGCAATTACCCCAAAAGGTGCATGGCAAGCCAATAGAATTGTCAAATTGAAAAGTTGTACTTCCTTTCCATAATAAAAAATATAATAACTGATAGGTGCAAAACACATCTACAACTTCTACACCCTGGGCTGGCTAAATTGAAATAGTTGTATTTCCTTTCCATAATAGAAAGATAATAATTGATAGGTGCAAAACACATGTATATCTTATACACCCTGGGTTGGCATTCACTTTCTGGGAACAATATGATATTGAACTGGAAACAACTAAAGAAGAGGTCCAAAATTGAGGAGTAGCCTGAAGTAGAAGATCCAAAAGTCAAACCAAGAGAGCTTCCGACATAGGAACCTAGTATTATGATGCAATTGGAGAATCCTGAATGGCCAATTCCTCTTCCAACATCTACTCTCTAGCAGAACAACTTGTTGAAAAAGTTCCATCTCAAATAGAAGCTCTACAAGAAAAATACCAACAAATAAGGGAGAGGAGCAGAAGAGCATGAAAATATATGGAAACTTAATTATCAATACAATCCACTTGGGATTATCAAACAAAGTTGCTCTCAACAATGGACGTGGGAAGAAATTAGTTGAAATTGTCAATTGTTACTCATATTACTCATTCTATTCCAAAGAGCCTATATTTAAAAGTTATGAATTTTTCCATTAACATAAGTGAAATCCCTTTACTAGATAAAATCAATTTGGATAAACAAGTTTGAGAAATGATTTACAAATGATCTCAACAAAAGTGCTCTAACTATAACCAAAGTAGATAACTTACTTCAAAAAACTACTAATTAGTCAAAGGAGAGAAGTTACTTCAAAAAACTTACTTCAAAAGATTGCTAACCAATTAAAACAAGAGAATGCATATTCTAGTGTAAAACAAGAGACATATTCTAGAGAAAAACAAATCCAACAAGAAGAATAGAAGAATCTAATTGTCAAACTTGAACTTGATCGAAGAGATGGAAGGTCAACCAAAAAAATCAAAATTCTAATAATTAAATAAATAAAATAAACATAAAATTACCATATAATACTGATAATATGGATACAAATTTCCCAAAAATAAAAATAAAAACTCACTCTGTTTATACATCACTAAAATATCCAAAAACCTCTACTTATGCATCACTAAAATCCAAAAACCTCTATTTATGCATCACTAAAATATCCTAAAACAACATAAAATTCAGAATAACACAAGTAACGAAGCTTTGAACTTACGCATGGTATATTTAATAAGAATAAATACATTAGGTAAATTATATTTTTAGATAATGTATTAACAACGTTTATAGAAATTTGTTATTAGAATCTAACTAAGTTAAATATAAAACTTAGTTTATTATATATTAATATAATAATATAAATAAATATTATAATATAATATATATAAAATATAAATAAAAACTAAGTTTATAATATATTAAAAACATTTGATCTATAAAAACAAAATTAAAAAAACTTTGTTTAATACATTCATATATATATATATATCAAATCTAGCAGCATAGGAGTGCAGTGTAGTGATTCAAGAAGGGGAGATTTAAGGGAAGTAGAGAAATCAGGCTTAATGGTTCTAGAAGAGTTTGAGTCCAGCCAGTCTAGGCAGAGAAAAAGCCTTGTGAGGAGTAGCAAAAGAGTACCCTCTGTGGTAGGGAACTCAAGAACCAATTCAACTACATCTCTTTCTTAGACACATTCTAGAGTGAATATTGAGAAAGATGAGAAAAAATAATAAAATTAAAAATTTTGAATCTTTAACTTCTTAAATCCAAAATATGGAAAGTCTGTAGATTTTGTCAAAACGTTAGGAGAATTGTTATTAGGTTTGGCTTTTCCATTTTTTTAATGTTTTTTGAAATCAACAAGTACATATTTTAGTATTATTTTTTTCCATAAACATTCTCTCATGTAAATTAACACTGATATCTATAAGTAAATGCATATACTTAATTGGCTTGAATTTGGCTTGAATTGGGGTATTTAACTAGTAGGATTTCCCTTGAAACCATCTCACTAATTGCTTTGGTTCACTTGTTTCCCCTATCATAGCAAACTTGTTTATGGAAGATTTTGAGACCAAGGCCTTAGCCTCTGCTCAATTTCGCCTTAAAAAAGGAAGAGATTTGTTGATGACACCTATATCATCTGGCCTCATGGTCGTGAGAAATTGGATCTATTTCTTAACCACCTTAATTCTCAATCAGAATCCATCAAGCTCATAATGGAAATTGAGGAGAATGGTCACCTTCCCTTTCTCGACATTCTCCTTTCTAGGAGGATGATGGTTCCGTCTATCACCAAGTTTTCAGGAAGAAGACTCACACAGAACAATATCTCCATGCCAGTTCTCATCACTTCCTAGCTTAGAAAATTGGGTTTTTGAGCACTCTTGTTATCGTGCTCTAAGAATCTTAGATGTTAGCCAGCTTGATCAAGAGAAATCTCATCTTCTTGAATTTTTTAAAAATAATGGATATAGCAGACCCCAGAGCCTCAAGGCTTTAACAAAGCCAACAAAGCGCCTAGAGTTAAACCCTCCAGAGTTGATCCTATCTCAAAGGTTCATCTCCCATATATCCAACGAATCACAGATACGGTTGCTCATATTCTTAAGAAGATAAATGTAAATTCTTCTTTCAAACTGCTCAAAACAATTAAAAATTCCCTTAGATGTGTTAAGGACCCTATTGACCCTAAAGACATGAAAGGAGTCTACCTTGTTCCCTGATCTTGTGGTATCCCCTACATTGGAGAAACAAGAAGGTCTATTAAGAAGAGAATGAATGAACATGTAGGTGACATTAGACACAATCGCTCTTGCACATTGGCCCTTTCCAAACATGCAGAAAAATCGAGTAACCATGTCTGCATTGAAAAATTCAAATTCATTGCTAGGGTTGATCATTTCCACCACAGAAAACTCATGGAAGCGATTGAAATTGAGAGGCGTGCTAGAAACCTTAATAGGGATGATGGCTGGAAATTAAGTAAAAGTTGGATTTCGATTCTCTCCTCATGACTCTTCCTCCCTTCCCTCTCCTGTCTCATTTTCATTCTTTCCGATTTCCCTTTTCGTCCTCGGGCTTTATCCCCTTTTATCTGTATTAATTTTCTTTAACTTCATTTGTTTAACATGAGAAGTATATTTCTGATCAAAATGGTTAACTTAACTAATCTTGAGTTTCTAATATTTGTCTAATAAACCTTTAAAATTATCTCAACCATCCCCCTATTTAGAGGAGATAAGTTTTCCTCTATCGAATTTGGTCACATTGATAATATT
>APFE031070179.1:1269-42119 GCA_000404065.3 Pinus taeda
AATTGAATGTAAATCTCTCAACAATCCAACAATCTAGTACAAGTTTGGTCAAACTCATCATAAATATAATGCATTTTTTTTACATAAAATTATTTAATAATTTTGTTTGGGATTACAAAGTCTACTGAGCTTGGTAATTTTTTTATTTTATTTGTAGCTTCTTGATTAAGTTTAGGTATGAAATTGCACAAAATGAATCTTGTCCACATCAAAAACCTTTAAATTAGGATTGGAACAATGAGAATTGTCACTTTATTCATTCAATTTATTGCACTATCAAGTTCTTACTCTTTTATTCTCTAAAATGAACATTGCCCTTTTCTCGATTCCATGCATCTATATCTATCACACTTTTGCATTTTCTTCTTCTTGTTTTTAGCAACATTGAAATCATAATGATACTTTGCAAATATCATGACAATTCCCCATAACTCTCGTTTTTCCTACCTTGTCCCAAATCTAAGATCAAGGAGATATATCCTTTTCAGTTTTTTTTATCACAGTTTAAGTTTCATGGGCAACTTAATGTAATATGGTGTTCTAAGTTTTAAACAACTTTGGGGCGTGTTGGATGATAATTTGTTAGCATTGATTTTCCATATGATAATTTTATAGTGCCGAAGGGTTTGGTCATTCTATAGTGTTGATTAGTCAATGTTAGCACCGATAGGGTAAAACAAAAAAGAGATATAGGTTGGGAAAAATTGAGGTGTGATGGAAGATAATTTGTTAGCACTGATTTACCACATGATAATTTTATAGTTTTGAATGTTTTGGTCATTCTATAGTGCCCATTATTCAATGTTAGCACCGATAGGGTAAAACGAAAAAGAGATATAAGTTGGGAAAAAAAGAATAATGTTTGGAAAAAAATAAATTGGTTTTAAAAGCCAATTTAGTCTCCAATTATGCTCTCATGTATTTTACAGGCTTATTATAACTTTTTAAAAAAAAATATTATCCCCTTAGGGCCAATCTCCAACCAAGTCCATGAGACCAAAAATCAAGCCAAGTAACAAGCCCACAAGGGGCGCTAGTCTTTTTGCAACGCCTCAAGGGTGTTATGGGGCATTGATACATATAAAAAGAAACAAAATATTTTACCTTATAGATGTTGTTAACACTCAGGTTGTCCCTTGGCTCCATAAGGGATACGACCGAGGTAACCACTAACCAATCTTTGGATTGCAGGTTCTAGCCCACCTGCAATCAGAGAGGGCTCTCTCTTAATGATTTAGCTTTGTTGATAAGGATTTTAGGCTAGATGTTAGTTCAAGGGGTTTTTATTTTTTGTTTGGATGGAAGGAGGTATTTTCTCAAGTAGAGAGGCAAGGGATAGTGTGATAAGTTTCAAGCCATTGGGCATGGAGTCATGGATTAAGGCTTACTGTTGCGTTTTCTTGGTCACAAGAGGATTACAGAGCAGGATAGCTACACATGGAACAACGCCGATTTGCTGGAAACATGGGATGAATGTCAGGGATGAAAGGCAATTAAGAATATTTTACCAGATAACAGAGAAAAGAGGTGAATGAATGGTTTCCTAGGAGCAGTTAAGAATTCCTAACAAACATTCATATGTGAAAGAAACAGTGTAAACATGATCATTTAAGCATGCATATTCATAACTATTCCTGATGAAAACATGTAGAAATCACAGAAATTGAGCATAGGGTGCAGTCAAGCAAATCCTAAACTATTCTTTCTTTCTGCAATTTAGATGATGGAACACAGATGATAAAGCAAACATAAAAACTAAACAGAGGTAAGAAACACTTATTGGACCATGTAGAAGCACAGGAATTATGCAGTCACTCTTCAGCCAATTAAACATAATAGACAGTTTCAAAATCCATGCATTCCAACAGTCTTTAATTACAGAAAAATTTCACAGTCTACAGTGCGAGTCTCCAGTCAAGAAAATTTATCAAGTAACCAACTAACCAACCAACCCTTATCACATTGTTCAGGGTTGTTTACATAGGGAAAATATCTAAAAACATTTATTACAACCGACCTAAATAGGTCTGCGGAAAAAAGCTTTCTAAAACCTATTTTATGCTGGAATTAAATGCAAGTAAGTCTCTTTTGGGCTACGCCAGAGGCAGCTGGATCAAACTGAGTTGATGTGGTGTCCTCTGTGACTTGGTGCAGTGGTTCTGTAATAACTATGCATTGAGTTTTGATCCACCGATCTTTGTGAGAATTAATGTGCAGTCACTCAGATTTGAAAACTTTAAGTGGCTTCACCGTTTTCTTTGACTTTGTTGGAGAGTCTTTAATTTTCACCTACTTCGGGCCGCTGAAAGATCTTTCCTGATACACTTTGCTGCTACATTGCTACTCTCTGCCGATCCTGATACTCTTTGACATGGTTTTCGGCTTCACACCTGCTCTGATACGCTTTAACTTTGATTTGGGTCTCTCTCTGTCTTCTGATACGCTAAAACCTGCAAAATCAGGTCTTTTCTGCCTTTTTCGGTGCAAAATTGGCTGAGGAATCAAAATATTCCCTAAAGATTCCCCTCTTTGGCCTATTTCCCGTAGCGATGCGCGCTAATCGCGCATCGAAAACTGCCTCTGTTTTTCATTCCAGAGCTTCAAAGCTAGATTTTTGCGCTTGCGCGTTTTTCTGTTTTTTTGGCTGCTGACGTTGGCATGACATCAGCGGTACGGTGGATGACATCAGCATGACGTCAACAGTGGGGTACTCTGGTACGGATGTGATGTCAGCATGATGACATCAGCAAGGTGACGTGGCAGTACGACGGGGTGACGTGGTAGGACACGGTGGCAGGATGACGTGGCCAGGCGCAGGAAGGAAGTGCTGAGGTGGAGGTGACGTGGAGGGGTGACGTAGCGCTCCTGTTATGCAAGGGGAGGGTGGTTTTGGTATGCATCAGACCGCCTTTGGTACGGAGGTGGTTTTTGTCAGGGGCGGCCGGATGTAATGGGATGCCGCCAGCTGTCCCGGTGTACGACGGTAAAACCGTCGGACATCGGGTGCTAACGTACCCACACAAGAGGGCGCCCGATATGCACAAGGGCCGTCAGATCTGGGGGAGGCGATTCGACGGTGGATGGGAGGAGGAACAGCACGGGGTTTAGTTAAGGTGCGCGCGCGATAAATTTTAATAATTTGCTGCCGCGGGTAGGTTTCAAACTTTAGAAAATGGTGTTATGTGTTTGGCGCGTTGGTTAATTTATTAATCAAATATCAATAAATTTCCAAAGAAATGGGTCGGGGGTTTGGTTAATGCATTTGGAGGGGGATTCTTTGTGTTTTGGAAGGAGTCCAAACACTTGGAAAGAAAATTTATGCAGAGAAGAGGGTTCTTACTAAGATGCAGGTGACTTAGTAATTCCCAAGGAGATACTTATGGTTATGTTTCAACCAGGGGGAGGGGATATTTACATAGGGAAGTTATTAGTATATTTTTAGTAAGGGGAAGGGAAATAGATAGGGATTTACATAATAATGTCAGGAGTTAATATGAAAATGACAAGAAAGCGCTAAGTGTTTAGAGACCTTAGGCTTAGGAGTGAAAATAGAGCTTTGTATAGAAGGAATGAACCTCCCTGGAATAAAGCAGATCTTTACCCAGGCAATTTGATATGGAGAATGATGAAACTAAGAGATATCAAGTAGATCTTGACCTCTTTAGGGGAATTTAGTAAATGATTTAGGGAAGAGGAAGAAGGGGAAAGTTAGTCATGCCTCGCTTGAATACCTTCAGATGGGAATTGCCTGCTAGTTGTGATCTGGATAAATATAACACTTGAAAACATGAACTTGATCACAAATCAGTGTTCTGCAACCTCAACACTACCTACCCAGCCTACTTACCTAACATTTTTTATTCTTTTTGATTTGGGTGCACTTGGACTTGCAGACCTAGCCTTTCAACCTTTTCTTTTTTCTGTATTCCTATCTACATCTACCCTTATCTCTTCCAGGGGTTCAGATTAAGCTGCTGAGCACCCTTGTTTCTCTACCTGTCTAAGGATCTGCCAAGATTAAGCTGTTTGGACAGATATTGATTCTCTATATTCTAAAACAGGAAATTGAAACCTAGGGAGACCAAGATTAGGCTGTTTGGACCTCCCTTTTCTGAAAATCCTACAAAAGTGGAATAATTTATCAAAATTGGAACAGAGCAGTGAAACTTGAACTGGCACACTCTCTTGGCATTCTTCTTTGGCCTCTTGTAGCAAATATGGAACACTACTGCTTGCAAAGTATGACACATTTGGCATGTAAAAAATGTCAATCATGAAATATGAGTAACCTGCTGCAGCAGGAGGCTAATAGTGGCTCCACTTGGGGATGGCTTTTCCTTGTGAAAAGCCAAGAACATCAGGTCAGACTGCCTTGATCTTCTGTTGTGATGTGGATTGGAGCTTTCTTGGTGCTGATTTTAGAGATATTTGAAGTTTTTGAAGTGAGAACAACACTTTCCCTCAACTGATTTGCTTTTGACCTGTGCAGCACCGCCTGCTTTCTTCTGCGTGCTTTATCACCTAAACTGTTAAACAAAAGTAAAGTGCTGATATATACAATATTTATGTACAGAAATGATGCTACTGAAATTCTCAACAGAAGGGATCATGGTAATGTTTTAGCATTCGGCCATTTACAGGGCCTTCTTCAGCTGTGCTGTCATCTAGAGATTTGAGAAAATAGGTGTTATTGCCTTGCACAGCGCTGATAATGTAGGGACCTTTCCACAGAAAATCAAATTTTCCATGTTTCCCTTTGTCCTCTCTTCGTGAATCCCACCTTAGCACTTTGTTTCCTATGCAGAAATCTTCAGATTTTGTTCTTTTATCAAATATCTTCTTCATCCTCTCTTGTAGAACCTAGGTTCTGTGGTATACTTCTTCCCTCGTTTGCTGCAAGTGAATGGTTTGATTGATCCTCCTATGGATGTCATTAGGTTCTGCTTGTATTTCCTGCAGCAATTTGATCACATGAATCCCGAGAGATGAAGGGAAAACTGCTTCTAGACCATATACCAGTTCATATGGACTTGTACCAATAAATCTTTTGGTGATCAATCTATCTGCCCATAGTGCATTGACAAGTTTTTTGTGCCAATTCTTTTTGTTCTCCTCCAAGATCTTCTTTATGATATTGATGAGGCTTTTGTTGGAGGACTCAGCTAGGCCATTGCCTTGAGGGTAATAGGCCGTGGAATGACCAAGGGTAATATGGTATTTGTGACAAAAGTTGATCATTCTTTTGGATTTAAAGGCAACTGCATTGTCTGTGATGATCTTTTCTGGGCAGCCAAATCTGGATAGGATATTGGTTTCTAGGAATTGCAAAATGATGGAGTCATTTGCTTGCCTACAAGGTACGGCTTCTATCCACTTAGTGAAATAATCTGTGGCTGTCAAGATCCATTTTTGCTGACCAGAAGACGAAGGGTGAATTTCCCCAATGAAGTCTAAACCCCATTGTTGAAATGGTTTTTCAGTTGAAATAGGCTTAAGGGGTAAGGGCAACAACTTTTTCTTTCCTTCAAAGATTTGGCATTTATGACATGACATTACAAACTTTTTTACATCAGCAAACAGGGAGGGCCAATAAAATCTAGCCCTTAGGATTTTATCAGCTGTTGATTTCCAATATAAGTTCCCTCCACAATCTCCTGCATGAAATTCTTTAAGAAATTTATCAGTTTCATCTGAAGTTAGGCAATTAAGCAAAATACCTTCATGATTTTTCCAAAATAATACATTATCTATGATACAACACTTTGCAGCTTTCATTTTCAAAAATCCCTTTTTGGTTCTGGATAACCCTGGAGGAGCTTGCAGGTTTAACAATACAAAACATATGTCAGTATACTAAGGTGATTGTAAGAAGGCTTGATTGATCTGTGGAGTCACCATCTCCTGTTCATTATCCAGTTCATTGATTTCAAGGGCTTGGAAATTGGTTTCAGTCATTAATTTAGCTAGCCCTTGTCCTTTTATTAGTTTTGTTGGGTTAATCTCTATGTCGTATTCCAAAATGTTGGCTATCCATTTGCCCCTTTTACCTTCGATTCCCTCTCGCGTTAAAATGTCTTTGACCACTGCATTGGGAACATAGGCAATTATGTGAGAGTACAAGATATAAACTCTGAAATCCTTTATGGCCTTAACAAGGGCATATGCTTGCTTTTCCATGATCTGGTATTTAAGTGGGGCATCTCTAAGGGCTCTGCTGAAAAAGGCGATGGGTTTCTCACATCTTGAGTCATCTTTTTGTAACAAGACAGCAGCAATTGTATGTTCAGATGCAAAGGAAAAGATTATAAAGTCTCTATCAAATCTAGGACTTGTAAGAACAGGTGTCCTTGTCAAAGCAGTTTTGATTTCCTCAAAGGCCTGCTTGGCTTCTACTGTCCATTTGACTTTGGAATCTTTCTTGAGCATGTTATTCAACAATCTTATTAGCTCAGCCAAGTTTCGGATGAATCTTCTTAGGAAATTGATCTTTCCTAAAAAAGCTTGTAACTCTTTGATGTTTCTTGGATGAGGGACTTGAAGGATAGCTTGAATCCTATCAGGCTCAATTCTTATACCATCTTTTGAAATTATATGACCTAGGAGTTTGCCTTCTTCTAGACCAAAGATTGATTTCTTTGGGTTCAAATATATGCCATACTTTCTGCAAATTAAGAACACTTGTCTCAGGTGTTTTAAATGCTCTTGGTCTGATTTTGAGAAAGCAGTGAGGTCATCAAGGTATATGACTAAGAAGTCATGAATTTCTTTAGCGAAGGCTATGTCCATTGCCCTTTGAAATGTGGCTCCTGCGTTCTTGAGTCCAAAAGGAATTTTGACATATTTAAAGGTTCCCCAAGGTGTAGTAAACGTTGTTTTATCTTGGTCATTTGGGTGAACCAAAATTTGATTGAATCCGGAGAAACCATCCAATAGTGAGATTCTCGAAGCTCCCACTACCCTCTGTAAGATGTGATCCATTTTTCGTAAGGGGTAGTGGTCTTTGAGAGAGACTTTGTTCAAATTTCTCAGGTCAACACACAGTCTTATCTCCCCAGTTTTCTTTCTTGTGGGTATGAGGTTTGATATCCATTCAGAAAATCTTATAGGTGAAATAATTCCGGCCTCGTACATTCGTTTCACTTCCTTTTCAATTAGGGGGAGAAGGACATGATTTACCCTTCTCAACTTTTGTTTAAATGGTTTCTGGTTTTCTTTCAAGGGTATAGTATGTTGGATGACTGAAGTATCATAGGATTTGAGGTCCTCATAACTCCAGGAAAACACATCTTGAAACTCTTTAAAGAGTTCAATGTATTCCAGTTTCTTGTCAGGAGGTAATGTTCTGGAAAGCTTTATGGTTTTGGGATTTTCAGTGGTCCCAATGTTACACTCCTCAATTTCTGCGTTTAGGGGTTGCATCTTTGGCTTCCTGGAGATGTCATTTGAGTCAAAAATGTCTTCTAAAGGAGTTAGGCTTGTGGGCAGAAAATTATCCTTTAGTTCAATTACTTCAACTTCTTCCTCAATGATTTCACTAAAGTTTGCTTGTTTTAGCTTCTGTAAATTCGCACTGTCAAAGGTTGTTGGATGCAACATTACGTTTACTGTTTCAGCTGATATTTTTGTCCTAAGTTCATCAATTGGTTGCTCATCGTCCGTAATGCTTGTGTCTATGTTTATGTTTGAGAATTCTTGTTCCATAGTCAAAAAATTATTTATCTGTGTATCATTCTCAAACACTTGCCAATTTTTTACATTGTCTGGGACAACATGTCTATGTTTAATCTCAGCAGTGAACAGGTGGTTAGGCTCAAAAGGAAGTTTGCAGGTGCTGGGAAAAGTTGCCAAACTATGTGCATGTAAGTTGTGATTTCTAGAAATTTTGGTGAGCTGAAATTCTAAGAAGCTGTTGAGTAACTCAGTTGCTGCTCTCCTGTAAGATCTTAGCCTTAGGTTGTTCGTAACAAAATTTCCCTTTATCCGCTGTATAATTAAGTATGAGTCGCCTAAAATGGAAACTTTGGTCACTCCAAGATTCTTAAGCAGTTTGAGACCTAACAAAAGGGCTTCATATTCGGCCATGTTATTCGTACATCTGAAATTGAGCCTGTATGCATGACCTTGAGCATGGTCGTTTTGTATGTTGTGTATCTAAACACCTGCCCCTGCTCCTAGCTTGTTCACTGACCCATCGAATTCTAAATACCACAAAATTTCCTGATCAATGCTTCTTTCAACAGGTTTAGAAGTTTGTTCAGTGGGAAAGTCTGGCTTTTGTACTTCATGTGATATATTAGGTTGCTTGGTTGTGTCAATCACATCAATGATCTCTTGATCTTGGGCACTGGACTGTTCATTTATGCTTTTTGTTTCAGTTGTTTTTAGGAGCTTGACCTCAGTTTTGGGACATATATCATCATTGTATAAGATAAATGAGTCCATGTCCGAATGCACGGAGTAGATTGGGAAGTTTTGGGGCTTCTCTTGACTGCTGACCACATATTTCATCAATGTTTCTCGGTATAATCTCTTTGGCTGGCCAAAGACTGAAATTATGGCATATGACAGATCTAGCTGCAAAGATCCTTGGAGTTTGGCACCCCAAGATCTGGATAAAAGCATACCATACTTGGTTGGAATGTCTGCTACCACCACATCCATCAAAATTGTTTTAGCTGGATACTCGACTAAGGACACACAAAGGTCCTTGATAAGGCCTAGACATCTTACCTGGCTGGAATCAAATGAAAACAAGTCTTTATAGGGCCTTGTGATGTCTAAATCAAGTTTTTCCATTACTGATTTGGGCATTAGATTATGAGAGGCACCTGAGTCAAACATGGCATTGTGTAGCACTTTGTTATGAATGTTTAAGCTCACATAAAATGGAGGGACACCTCCATCCACTGATTTTCCATTGACATCAGGGCCAAAAATCAGTTCTCGCTGGTCATCCAGAACATTGGCTGCATCTTTGTTCTCTGGTACTTGTAATGACCTATTGATTTGTTGTCTAAAGACCTCATGTTTGGCTAGTTCAGAAAGAGGAATTGCTATTTTAAGCTTGCCAATTTCGGTTTCTAAGTTGAAAGGTTTTTCCATCTGAACTTTCATATTTTGAGCAGCAAGTTTTTCTTTTTTTGCTGAGTTTTGGGTGACCTTCTGCTGATCAAGTATATTGTTATGAGGTATATCTGAGTTGTGATCGTTTTCTGGGGGTTTGTTCATGGATTCTGTTGAAGGAAGGGGTGTAGATGAGGGATTAACTGAAGGTTGTACATTGGATACATCTTCAACTGTGACTTCCCTTTGGAGTTTTTTATCCGAAGACTCTGTTAAGACAACTTTATCAATGGGTTTCTTAGGCAGTTTATCATGTGTTGGTTTAGTAGGTTCAGTCACATCTATGGTTCTGCTTCTCAGTTTATATTGTTTATGCACCTCGTAGATTGTTGTATCATACCCTTCTCTGAAGTCAAATGACTCACCCGATTTTGTTTGAAATCGTTTGCATTCTTGGGCTTGTTGGTCATCTTGTGATAAGAATACTTGTTGTTCGCTGTCCAAACCCATTAAATTGATGTGGGGATCTATTTGTTCATTAGAGGTCGAAGCCTCTGCATAGTTCTCTTGAAATGGAGGTCGGATATTCTGATCAGAATCAGTCCTCCTAGCATTTGGGTTTTTTCTAAAATTAGGATTCCTGGTAGTGTTGCTTGTTTGTCCTTCCCAAGAGGACTTTCTTTCAATGGTTTCAACTCTATCTCCTAACTTGCTCATACCTTTGAGGATTGCATCTAGCTTTTCCTCGAAAGCTGAAGGTTCCTCTTTAAATGCTGTTCTTCTCTCAGTTTTGGCTCTGTTTCTTTTAGCAATCAGGTTTGCTTCCACACTGACAGCTACGTTCTACATGTCTGCTAGACTAGGGGGTGCTCTTTCTCTTAACTGATATGCCATGTCTGAATCAAAACCATTGGGGAATTTGATCAGAGCCAAGTCGGGTGGGGGCCTAAGGTTCTGAGGAATGTAGTTGTATGTATTATTAAATCTAGCACAATAATCTTGGACTGTTTCTTGTGGGCCTCGTTTTAGATTATCATACTCAGTTAGGATGTGTAAAGGGTCTTTCTTCTTTTCCCATCGGTTTAAGAAGCTTAGGTATAAGGCCTCAGAATCGGCTATAGAATGTGTAGCTAACGACCTAAACCAGGTCCTTACATCACCAGTTAGGCTTTGGACAAAAATCTTCATCCTTACATTATCGTCATCAATTTCATAGTTCTCAAAATAGTCCTACATTTTCTTGGTGTGTTGTTGGGCTGTATATGAACCAGTACCATCAAAGTAAGTGATCTTGCTTTGATACTCTTGGGGCATAGCCATCGGATTTGCAGGTAGGGTTAATGGAGCATATCTGTTAGCCATGTTAACATGGATAAGGGGAACAACAGGGATATGTGGAACAAGTGGAACGACTGGGATATGTGGAACAGTAGTGGTAGTATTTGCAGTGAATGGAGGTGTGGAAGAAGTGCCTAGAGAAGTGGATGAGGAACAAGGGGAAGTTGGGGTTGAACGAAAGAGGACCTTGATAGGGGTTGGAACACAGCTTGGCTGGACTATTTCAGGACTGGAAGTAGTAGGGTCTTCTCGTTGATTTTGTTTTCTAATGATTTTAGGGATTAAGTTTGGATTTTCAAAAGCTGCTGGGCAATTTGTGTCTGGATTTGACCTTGTATAGCGTGGATTTCTCTTGGGAGCCAACTTCTAGTTTGTTTTCTTGAGGAATTTTTCTAAGAATACTGGTATACTGGTTTAAATAGAAGCTTTCCTCCTCAGTAAAGTTTGAGAGTGTATTTGAAATATTATCTGAGGATGTCCCTAGCGGAGTCGCCAATTATGTTAACACTCAGGTTGTCCCTTGGCTCCCTAAGGGATACGGCCGAGGTAACCACTTACCAATCTTTGGATTGCAGGTTCTAGCCCACCTACAATCAGAGAGGGCTCTCTCTTAATGATTTAGCTTTGTTGATAAGGATTTTAGGCTAGCTGTTAGTTCAAGGGGTTTTGATTTTTTTTTTGTATGGAAGGAGGTATTTTCTCAAGCAGAGAGGCAAGGGATAGTGCGATAAGTTTCAAGCCATTGAGCATGGAGTCATGGATTAAGGCTTACTGTTGCGTTTTCTTGGTCACAAGAGGATTATAGAGCAGGATAGCTACACATGGAACAACACCGATTTGCTAGAAAGATGGGATGAATGTCAGGGATGAAAGGCAATAAGAATCTTTCACTAGCTAACAGAGAAAAGAGGTGAATGAATGGTTTCCTAGGAGCAGTTAAGAATTCCTAACAAACATTCATATGTGAAGGAAACAGTGTAAACATGATCATTTAAGTATGCATATTCATAACTATTCCTGATGAAAACATGTAGAAATCACAGAAATTGAGCATAGGGTGCAGTCAAGCAAATCCTAAACTATTCTTTCTTTCTGCAATTTAGATGATGGAACACAGATGATAAAGAAAACATAAAAACTAAACAGAGGTACGAAAAACTTATTGGACCATGTAGAAGCACAGGAATTCTGCAGTCACTCTTCAGCCAATTAAACACAACAGACAGTTTCAAAATCCATGCATTCCAGCAGTCTTTAATTATAGAAAACTTTCACAGTCTACAGTGCGAGTCTCCAGTCAAGAAAATTTATCAAGTAACCAACTAACCAACCAACCCTTATCACATTGTTCAGGGCTGTTTACATAGGGCAAATATCTAAAAACATTTATTACAACCGACCTAAACAGGTTTGCGGAAAAAAGATTTCTAAAATCTATTTTATGCTGGAATTAAATGCAAGTAAGTCTCTTTTGGGTTGCGCCAAAGGCAGCTGGATCAAACTGAGTTGATGTGGTGTCCTCTGTGACTTGGTGCAGTGGTTCTATAATAACTGTGCATTGAGTTTTGATCCATCGATCTTTGTGAGAATTAATGTGCAGTCACTGAGATTTGAAAACTTTAAGTGGCTTCACTGTTTTCTTTGACTTTGTTGGAGAGTCTTTAATTTTCACCTGCTTCGGGCCGCTGAAAGATCTTTCCTGATACACTTTGCTGCTATATTGATACTCTTTGCCGATCCTGATACTCTTTGACATGGTTTTCGGCTTCACACCTGCTCTGATACGCTTTAACTTTGATTTGGGCCTCTCTCTGTCTTCTGATATGCTAAAACTTGCAAAATCGGGCCTTTTCTGCCTTTTTCGGTGCAAAATTGGCTGAGGAATCAAAAGATTCCCTAAATATTCCCCTCTTTGGCCTATTCCCCACTTCGCGCTAATCGCGCATCAAAAACTGCCTCTGTTTTTCATTCCGGAGCTTCGAAGCTTGATTTTTGCGCTTGCGCATTTATTGTTTTTTTGGCTACTGACGTCAGCGTGACGTCAGCGGTACGGAAGATGACGTCAGCATGATGTCAACAGTGGGGTCCTCTGGTACGGATGTGACGTCAGCATGATGACGTCAGTAGGGTGACGTGGCAGTACGGCGGGGTGACATGGCAGGACACGGTGGCAAGATGACGTGGCTAGGCGCAGGCAGGAAGTGCTGAGGTGGAGGTGACGTGGAGGGGTGACGTGGCACTCCTGTTACGCAAGGGGACGGCGGTTTTGGTATGCATCGGACCACCTTTGGTATGGAGGTGGTTTTTGTCAGGGGCGGCCCGATGCAATGGGATGCCGCCAGCTATCCCGGTGTACAACGGTAAAACCGTCGGACATCGGGTGCTAACGTACCCACACAAGAGGGCGCCCGATATGCACAAGGGCCGTCGTATCTGGGGGAGGCGATCCGACGGTGGACGGGAGGAGGAACAACACGAGGTTTAGTTAAGGTGTGCGCGCGATAAATTTTAATAATTTGCTGCCGCGGGTGGGTTTCAAACTTTAGAAAATGGTGTTATGTGTTTGGCGCGTTGGTTAATTTATTAATCAAATATCAATAAATTTCCAAAGAAATGGGTGAGGGGGTTGGTTAATGCATTTGGAGGGGGATTCTTTGTGTTTTGGAAGAAGTCCAAACACTTGGAAAGAAGATTTATGCAGAGAAGAGGGTTCTTACTAAGATCCAGGTGACTTAGTAATTCCCAAGGAGATACTTATGGTTATGTTTCAACTAGGGGGAGGGGATATTTACATAGGGGAGTTATTAGTATATTTTTAGTAAGGGGAAGGGAAATAGATAGGGATTTACATAATAATGTCAGGAGTTAATATGAAAATTACAAGAAATCACTAAGTGTTTAGAGACCTTAGGCTTAGGAGTGAAAATAGAGCTTTGTATAGAAGGAATGAACCTCCTTGGAATAAAGCAGATCTTTACCCAGGCAATTTGATATGGAGAATGTTGAAACTAAGAGATATCAAGCAGATCTTGACCTCTTTAGGGGAAGTTAGTAAATGATTTAGGGAAGAGGAAGAAGGGGAAAGTTAGTCATGCCTCGCTTGAATACCTTCAGATGGGAACTACCTGCTAGCTGTGATCTGGATAAATATAACACTTGAAAACATGAACTTGATCACAAATCAGTGTTCTCCAACCTCAACACTACCTACCCAGCCTACTTACCTAACATTTTTTATTCCTTTTGATTTGGGTGCACTTGGACTTGCAGACCCAACTTTTCAACCTTTTCTTTTTTCTGTATTCCTATCTACATCTACCCTTATCTCTTCCAGGGGCTCAGATTAAGCTGTTGAGCACCCTTGTTTCTCTACCTGTCTAAGGATCTCCCAAGATTAAGCTGTTTGGACAGATATTGATTCTCTATATTCTAAAACAGGAAATTAAAACCTAGGGAGACCAAGATTAGGCTGTTTGGACCTCCCTTTTCTGAAAATCCTACAAAAGTGGAATAATTTATCAAAATTGGAACAGAGCAGTGAAACTTGAACTGGCACACTCTGTTGGCATTCTTCTTTGACCTCTTGTAGCAAATATGGAACACTACTGCATGCAAAGTATGACACATTTGGCATGTCAAAAATGTCAATCATGAAATATGAGTAACCTGCTGCAACAGGAGGCTAACAAATGTGTGATATGTCACACAATATATAAAATAAAATCAGTTAAGTTCCAGACAAACAAGCCAACACAACGTCTAATACATCGAGCGCTCGCAAGTTGCATCACAAGGCGATGTTGTCCAAACCCTATGATCTGAAGTGCCCAATCACTCAAATGAAAAAGGAGCCAGCGTCTACATGAAGCCAAGTGTCAAGCCTAGAAGGGAGAAGTAGTATAGTGAGATCAACCATGTGTCAAATTCATTGATAGGTATCCTATAACTGTTAGGAGAAGCATTCAGAATCAAGAGTTGCCAAGTTTTAAGCGCCACGTGTAAAGGCAATATATACAAAAACCAAAGTGTCAAAAATTGATACATGGTGGATAGAGTGAAATAATTTTTCATTTTCAAATTAAAACCTACATGAGTTTTCCATTTACTGATACGTCAGGCCCCTAATTCATCAGGGGTATGACGGTTCAACCAAAATAAAATCATAGAGTTTGTGAAGACGTGGGTTGATTCAAATAATTTATCACCCATTGAAGAAGCTTACTTGCCTATAGGTTCACCATGGTACTATTCGGGGTTTTTGTACATAAGTGTTTTGTTGATGGAACACAAAGAATATCAAGATTTTGATATGTGGTCTATGGTGGATTTTGATTTCATGAGCTATTGTATTAGTATTGGCACTCACCCATGAGATTCTTGTCCAAATCCAAAAAAGGCCTAAGATAGTTGCCTCTACACAGAAAGGGATGCAAGTTGTAATGGCTAGCGATTTCGAAATCATATTTATAAATGTTTAGTTCAAGGTTTAAGTGCTAGGTCCCTGCCTTCACCAAAACCATAGTTCACAATTTATGAGGTGCATGGGTCTTTCAAAGGGATACATCAAGAAAATTCTTGGTATGTTATCAATGCCATGTTATAATATACTCCTTTTGAGGCCATGTCCAAGGATCTCTCTAAGAACTACAATTAATGCTTTCTTAATATGTGGGGAGTTTTGTCCCAAGTGTGAGGCCCTTGAGCAACATTCAACATTCAGATTTGTCCAATATGACTCAGACAAGAACATTATATATATAATCTTCCAAACCAGTTGGTTAAAAAAGGAGACATCTTGCAAGATAGGGAGGGTTCTAAAAATACACAATAGCTAGAACTGCATCACATTTAGTTGTTCACTTGGCATGAAATGAATTAGCTATCTTATGCAATTTATGTTCTTGCAATGTCTGCGATATCATCCTGACATGGATTTTCCTTGAAATTTGGGTATGGAAAATGGGAACTTAAATGTTTTATGTCTGTGCTTTGAAAAGTTACTTTGTTTCTTCCAAAGGAAGCTAGAGTGTTAGGATTATTGATCATCAATTCTTGATCACAATGAGTAAAATGTGGCCAACAATCACACTTCTATCTTCACAAACCTGTAAGCATAATATAAATTCCAGAATTGAGGTTTGCATAAGGAGATAACAGTTGGCAAGACACCTTGTAGTAGTTGAACATATCCTGTAGTGATGGTTGAGTTTTTCAATGATGTGGTCGTCATTCAAAGATACATCTCCAAGTTTCTAGGTATTTGATGGTAGTCAAAGGGATTATCTTGATAATAGGTGGAAAATCTTGTAACAACCCCAGGTTAAAAGTTCACGTAATAAAAGTTAATAAAGGAAAAATAAGACCAAGGTCATGGGACACCTATTCCAAGTTGAATGTTGGGAAAAACATCCTAGTGGATGTTCATTTCGGTTTATTATGGCTAAGAAAACTAGCAAAGAAATTGGAAAAGGCATTGAAAAGGAAAATACGCATTAATTGGTATTTTATTTATGAAAATAATGTAAAATAGGAGAAAAGGGAGATGAAAGGTCACAAATTTGCATGAGGAGTAAATTAAAGAAAAATAAAGGAAATTGAAGAAAATAGAGGCGTCAATGATAAAAAGTCTTTTGAGGATGAGTTCTTAACTTTTGTCAGTTGAGATTTCGATAGTCTTATCTTGGAGCTTTCTAGATATTCTCTCTATTCTCTACACTCTCTCACACTTAGATCATTCTTGGAACACTCTAGCATTTAGGAAAGAAAGCGAAGGAAGGCAAAGGATTAAGACAAGGAAAGAAAAGGACAAGCAAGGAAAAGTTGGATCAAGTAGTTTTAGTAGGAAAACTTGTAGGTAATAGGTTGCATGTGTGATTTTCTAGTTGGTTTGTGAATGCATGGTACATGCATGTCTGTATTTGGCAAGGAAAATTTTAAGGATGGAAAATTTTCTTGAAGTTTAAAACATTGGCGAATCTCACTAATTCCTAATATGCAAACTATAAAATTTTTATTGATATATTTGCAAAACTATTCAAATTTATAATGATTTTATATATAGTCTCTATATAATGTTGGCGATTTTAAAGGTAAAATAATTTTATATTCTAAAATTTGGGCAAATCATCTTTTATAAAAATTGAAAATTGGCGAATTTTTTTGTGGAAAAATCATGGAAAATTAGCCCACTGGGCGAACATTAGCCCCTAAAATTTTCCATGGTATTTGGTTCTCTTATTCTCATTGGCATGGGTTTTTCCAGGTGTGACAGTGATTTAGCTTTGCCTTGCCATTTATGGATAGCCATGGTGTGGTGGGGTTCTCTTATTTGGTTGAGCTTTGGATTTCTAGATGGTTTTGGAATTGGGTGAAGTGGTCTCAGGAAAAATCCCAAAGGCCTAGAAATCCCTTAACCGGTTTTGACAAGATTGTAGTAAAACCTGAGGTTGGAGATGGGAAAATTCTTCAAAGTATTGGTGAATAAATTCAGAGGCATCCAAGCTTGTTTTGGGCCTATTGATCCCTTGACCGGTTTTTGCGGGATTGTGGCAAAGCCTAGTTGTTTATATTCTTGTTTTGGGCATAGTGATCCCTTGATTGGTTTTGGTGGGATTTCGATATGCCTGAAGGTGGAAGTCGTTTAATCTCCAGGATTCCCTGGTTGTTTTTTCTTGAGTCCCACATTCATGCTTGGAATGTAACACATGGGTGATTGGATGAAAGAAGGATTTGGTTTAACTGAGTGTATGGTCAGGTGATACGTGGAAGTCCCTAACTTGGTTGGGTTTTGCATATGTTAATAAGAGATAGTTTCATCTTGTATTTCATGAGTATTTGTACTTGTTATTATATGATTTTGATGGTTATTCTATCATGGTTATTATTCAGGCTATATGTTGGTTATAAGCATGGTTTCATAACAAGTTCTAGTTATGGCTCTTGATATGTTTGATTTTTCGATGAATAGTTAATGAATGCATAAGCTAACAAATGTTAGTGCATCTATTATGAGAGGGCATTAGACCTTCTTGATGATTATCAAATAAGTATCAGACCCCTATGTTCAAATATGCATTCATGACCTATAGATTACATGTTCTTAATATGTTTAACGAAATGAATTTCATGATTAGACCTGTTTAGGTCAATTTTTTGGTTCAAATTTGTATGTATAGCATTGTTGTCATGTCATTATTGATTCTGAGAAGTTATAGGAAGTTTTGGGTAGTGGCTTGGAGGCTGATCTAGAATTTAAGCTCAGAATCTAGGGACACATGCTCCTAACTAGAAAGTTTGGTTGCAAGCTCATGGATGTAAACTTTTTCATGCGGTTGGAGGCTCCCAACAACATGGATGCCTTGTTGTGGTTGTAGTTGAGGGCCCATGGTAGAGAAGGGGGGGCCCAACATAGTATTTGGCTATCTGGGATGGTTTTTCATCCCTTGAGTGTCTTGTAGCCCCTATAGGATGTTGTGGAAGGTCATTTTTTCATAAGTAGTTGGCCTCACTTCCTTAATGGGAACTAGGAGGTCAAGTCATGTCATAGTAGCTCTTCCTCTGATGTTTACCTTGGCAAGCTGGTGAAATTGGGTAAATGTGGGAGGGGTGGTTACAAATTGGTAACATAGCAAGGCTTAATCCTTGGATTGAATGGGAATTTTTTTTTTTTCATGCATGTATTGTTATGGTTATTGTTATGCATGCATTATCGTGACTATGATTAGCATGCGTCTATTTGGTGTTATAGTTGAGGCATCATGCGTGGTAACTGGGATGATGATTGAGATGATGTCAGTATATGGTTATGATTATGTATATACATTTATCATGCTCATATGGATTAATTTTGTAGATGAGATAACCTCCCTTGATCTTCACTAAGGTATGTTGTTTATGTTTGTATTTGGTTATCTAACATGGTATGCATGCAGGAAGAAGATGACCAAATATGATTAGAAAAATGGTGGATTACAGTTCACGAGATTCCCCTTACAGATCAGATGAGAAACCAAGAGATGAGTACTCTCCGGACATAGCACACACTTTGAGAAGTTTAAAGGATGAAATCAGAAGCTACAAGGTAGATAATGACAAAATCATTCAGTCACAATAGAGATTTTCAAGGGCACAGGAGAAGCAAGAAGAGTTCAATGTAGTTATTATTCAGACTTGTTTAGACTTTTAGAGACATGGATGACCACAGATCAGTTATGGACAGGGGGACAGGACTAATGGGGCATATGGATGACATGGTTAGAGATTGCATGTTCTTGGATACACTTGATAGGAGAGGCAGTGGATAGGGGTTCTATTCAAGTTCTAGTTCAAATAGGTATCATGGTCATCATTGCTATTATCTTTATAGGAGGAGTGATAATGCTTATTTTCTGGATGAGTTCAAGAAAGCCAACCCACCTACATTTGATGGAGAGTTGAAGAAACTGGAAGATGTAGAGGCATCATTGCTAGGGATGAAGAAATTCTTTGTGTTGCATGACTATACAAAGAACATGAAGGTCAAAATAACTTTTTTAAGTCTAAAAAGGGAAAACTGACATCTAGTGGGAAGATTTGAAGTGTGTCAGGGATATCAAGACAGAGGAGTTGAGTTGGGATGAATTCAAGAGAATATTTAGGAAGAAGTAGTTCCCAGAGAGGTACTAGGATGGAAAAGACAAGGATATATGTGAGTTGAATATGGGATAGATGATAGACGATGAGTACAAAACTAAGTTCTTGGAGTTGTTGAGGTATGTGTCGTATCCTAAAAATGAGAAGACAAAATTTAAAAGATTTATCAATGGATTGCATTAGCATTTAAGGATTAGATTGAGTATGATGAGATTTGATCACTGGAGGAAGTCATTGGGAAGTTGAAGCACACTTATGAGCAATAGAAGCATAAGATTGAGTCTAAGCAGGGTTCGAAAGGGAATGAAAAGACTAAATTTAAATGGCCACTGAAGCAAGCAAGACATTAGGATGCATGTGAGAAAGAGAATGTTGCTCCTTTCAATAAGTTAAATGCAATTAAGAAGGGACATGGGTAATTGAGGATGAGTCCTTTTTCTCCTTCAGATTTCTCTAGAATTCAGCAGTGAATAGGAGGGCAATCTTCTTCACAAGCTTAGTCAAGTTGTTATAAAAAATTCTAAAATTGTCTCATTGGTTTATTTTAAGCTTTGTTTGTTAAAACTACTTCATGGTTTTACTCTACTTTTCTATATTTGTATTTCATTTTGAGACTATAAATCCCACCAATTTATGAGGAGAAGACGTTCTGAATTTTGGAAAGAAAGGGTTTGTTTGCACTATTGTGACTCAATTTTATCTTAATATAAAGCTAAACCACTACTATTTTCTCATGAGCAAAGATACGATATATTCGGTACTACTATATGTTTATTATTGCTTTTCTTAGGAGTTGAATGGTTATTTGATTATGTTTATCATATATGTGTTGTAAGAAATCGTACATTTTTCACTACTGATATGTGTGATTGAAATAATATATTATATGTGTAACGAATTCATCAACTAATTTAATTAACTATCTAATTAAATTAGTTATCATTATCTGCTTTAACCTCATAATAACAAGATAATCTATATTGTCATGTTTCTTATGATATCATTTTGAATCACATATACAGATAAGCTTTCCCAAGATATATATTTAGTTTAATTACTCTTTATTATCAGTTTTAATTATATCATAGTGATCATACTGATATACTCCATCCATTTTCATAATTTATTTTAAGGGAAACAGGGCCCACAATTTCTAGTAGGAGCCACTATCTCAAACGAAAAGTGATATGATCTAAGGTCCCAACCAAGTGGTTTTCCCCTAATGTTGAGGTAGACAATTTCGAGCCTTTCACATTTTTGGCATTAGAAGGAGGGCCATTAGACTATGAATGGAAACAAGGTCTAATCCAAAATCAAAAGGTCATTCTAAGAGCTAGTCTCGCTCGAAGTCACCACCAACTTCAAGATCACATTCCAAATATCCTAACCATAGATATGATATTGTTCAAACAACCACCAAAAATTCTAGCAAACTTCTGAAGTTGGTTGGCCAAACTTCTACAAAAGTACTTGTAGAGCCCCTTGAAGTCTAGAATTTGATTCAGAGATTGGAAGGAATATCCATTTATGGAGAAAAATCTCTTCAATATGATTTATTGGAAGGAAGTGTTACTACATCATTATAGTCTTCTTATGTGTTAAATAGATCCTAGAGTGAGAAGCTTGGAGTCAAACCTTTTGAGTTTCCATTACCCACTCATCAAAAAAAGAAAAGTACTCCAGAAACTCAATCTTCTACTAGTGAGATTACATCATCCTCTCCACCTCATACTCCTTGAGATGATCCCCCTTCATCTCATACTCCTCTACCTTCCTCTTATCATCCTTTAATCCCTTCCATCCACATTCTTCAGCCACAATGAAGTAGTGCTATTGTAATCCATAGCACCACAGGGGAAACCTCTTCAACTGCTCAATCTCCTACAATCTCCACATCATCTACAAATTCCTTTGTGCTTAGTGCTCCTAGAATGGAAAATAGACCATGCAATAACCCAAGGGTAGTTCATATGACTCCTCCATTACATCCTCTTCCCAAACATCTAGAGAGATGACTATCCAAATTTAACCCTGATGATAGTCTCCCTGTAGAGGAACACCTTCACAATTTCGTGTTAGTTGTTAATCTGAATGGAGTCACATAAGAGGATTTGCAGACTTTTTCCCTACACATTTGAAGGATCTACATGGTCTTGGTATGTCTCCCTTCCTACCAGATCAATAACAAATTGGGATACATTTGAAGAACAATTTTTGTGAAAATGTGGGGATGGTCGAACAACAGTTACTCTAATTAATGATTTGTCAAACCTCAAAACCAATGCAAATGAGAAAATCATGGATTTTAACTTAAGATTTAAAAAATTGCTAAATAAAATCCTAGATACTTCTAGACCTAGAACTGATGTGTAGATTGAATGGTACATTAGTGCTCTTCTTTCAAACATTTCTATGTTCGTAGATAGAGCTAATAAAACAATACTACTTAACAACATGAAAGAAGCATGAAAGAAGCTCAATCTATGGAAAAGAGAGTTATGACCCTTGATAAGAAGTATTCTAATGAAGAAAGAAAGAAAACCCAAAAAGTTACTTTTAAGGATGAATCCAAGAAAAATAATTCCAAATACCCTTACGATTTAGAGGGATTACAGAAGGTTTTGAAGCCAATGTCTAACAATATGGTAGAAATCAAGAAATAGGTTGTTGAATATTTAAGGAATTCCTTTCGCCCTTTCAAAAAGAATCAACAATCACAGTCACAGCCTCCTGCTGATATATCAAATGTAGAATTTGATGAGGATGAAAAAGAAGAAGAAACAACCCTATAGAAACTCGAGAAGATGAGATAGTTGAAGCTCATGGTTTACGGGATTTCATTCTGACCACTTCAAAAAATGAAGAAGAAGAGGAATCTCTTCCGGTGATTACTAGAAGTAAGGGACCTACTGATACTTCTCCATCAAATAAAAATCAAAAGTCCTCTACTCCTCCTGTTACACAGTAATTTGTCACCGTTTTTCACCGTCCCTGTTACCCCTCTCCTGCATCTTGGAGGACTCATTCCGGGACTTGTGAGAAGTGACAAGACTTGAAACCACTTGCATCATTCACCTCTGAACATGAAGCTGCATATGCCTGAAGACATCTCCTGCTCTTTGCCCTTAAAAACAACCCTTTTTACATTAGCGCTGGTCCACTGTGTTATGCCCGCGCCAATGGGGAAAATCCTATAAAAGAAGCGCGCCATTAGCGCTCTGTCCCAGAGTCGCAATCGCGCCAACCTTTTTGTGCAAAGTTTTGAACTAATCAACCTTCGAAAGTTCTATCCAACTCATTCACCAACAGAATCCAAGTTAAGTGAGGATGGTTTGGCTTCGAATCTCCTTGAATGGGAAGTAGTTTGCCACCATTCCTTAGAAGTTTCCAAGTGATGAAGCCAAATCCATTATTGTTGTGATTGATCTTATCTCTTCCTTTTCCTCTATAAAAGCTTGTCTCCATGGCTTGAGCAAGCTAGTTCTGATTCTAGTGACAATACTTGTGCTGAAAGGAAGATATCAAGAGATTAGAGTTGCAAGAGCCTTCTTTGTGTCCATAAGGCTTTACCTAAGTAAGGAGATCTTGTCACCAAAGAGAGAGAGAGCTTGTCTCTCATCCCTTCAAGATTTCCAAGACTTGTGTAGTTGAGCACCTAGCCAAAGGAGGACTTGACGTCAGGATGCTGGTTGTATTCTCCTTTGTTGATTATTAATAATAGATGACTATCATTATGGTTCCATTCTCATTGTACTTGTAATGGTTGATGTTGAATTATATCCTTCCTGACTGATGTATAATTGCATATATTAGATTTCACGCTTGTGTTTTTGTTGTTCTCTTTGTGTGCAGGTGTCCATTCACGTGGATAGTGGAGGATTGTGACCAGCCAAGGAAAAGGAACGTGGGCGACATCTCTTCTACAAACGGAAGCGTTGGATCTCAAGTAGGCCTTCGTCACCTACCTTTTATTTGCAATTAGGAACTTGCGTGATAGCATTGTTTGATTGTTTCTAGACCCGTTCTGGGCTAGTAGGGATTTACCTCTCCAACACCTCCTACTAAAGAAAAGCGCATGGTTAAAAAGACTTCTACTCCATCTTCTGATTCTGCTCCGACTACCTCCAAATATGCCCCATAATCTAAGACCTTGATAGTCTCTGATAGCATTGAATGTAATATTGTGGAAGACATGAAAAATATCAAAGCCAACATTTCCCTATATGAGGTCAATAAGTTAAAACAACATGATAAGTTATTACTCAGAGAATTAAATGCAGTCCTTGCATCTCCATTACCTTCTACTGTTGTTACTGCAAAAGCCTCAAAAGGGAAAGGAAAGCTTCCAAATGTCCCTTTCCCTTTTGAGGCTTTCCTTTCCTTTCTCAAATAGAATCATATAGATGTATCAATATTGTATAAAATCCTATAAATAAGTTTGACAATTTGTTTTGGACTCTTTACTTCAATGGATCAAAATCTAATGATGGTGCCGGAGTTGGTTTCATCCTAGTAAACCCCGATAGATTAAAAAACTATGCTTTCATGTAGATTGGAATTTGATTGTACCAACAACATTTCTGAATATGAAGCGTTGTTGCAGGGCTTAGAAAAGGCCATTAGTCTTGATGCCAAATATCTTAAAGTTGTTGGTCATTCAAAGATTGTGATAAAACAAGTCAGAAACAACATCCATTGTGCATTTGTCATATATATATATACATACATATAAATATATATAATTTCAGTTATTATTCTAATTTCATTTCATGTAGTTAGAGGATTAGTACTTTGGAAGGGGGCCTTCACCTTCTTGATGCATCCTTGGGGTTATTATGCTTTCCTAATGAGTTATTATTTATCCTTGGTTCTAATTTGGTTTATTGTATTGCATTTATACTTTTCATAGTTTATTTTATTGCAAGTCATCTCTCTATATTAACGATAGAATTAGTATTCTAATATATATATATATATATACATATACATATTACCTCATTAAATAAATTAAATTACTTAATAAACAATCCTATTAATTTTAAGATTTTTCTCGATAATTAGGACCATTAATAAATACAAATTAACTTTACTTTTTAAAATAACCCTCACGATTATTAATTCTCTTAACAAACTAATTTATATATTTAGTAAATAAATTAATAAATTAATAATTTAAGGGCTTTAAACTTACCATTAAAATATATATTTATTTATAACCTAATAACATTAGTACTCATTGTACCTAATTTTACGTATTTATAGAAATAGAATATCATATTATTAATCTTAAGATTATTATAATAAAAGAATAATATTAAATTTATTAATATAACTTTAACCTGACCATAATTATACCTAATTTTACTTATTTATAGAAGTAGGGTAATATATTATTAATCTAAAGATTATTAAAATAAAAATAATATTAAAATTTATTAGTATAATTTTGACCTCGCCTTTTAGTCCAAAGTAGCCGTTAATTAGCCGTTATGTAGCTGTTGGAGTCTCTGCTCAGTCTATTTAACATGCTAGGCCAGATCTGTTTCTTCACTTGTCCTGATGATGAACCACACTAGTTGGTTCGAAACGCGTGAACAATGGTCTTTTTAATGTGATTTACGCCGAAGCTCTTCTTACAAACATCCATTGTGTTTCTAATCAACTTAAACATTACCAATATTTGATCCAAGATCTAACTTCACATTTCATTACATTCAACATAGCTCTGATCCTAGGATTATAGAATGCTAGTGCTAATCTTCTAGCCAATGTTGCTTCTAGGCTCATTCCACCTGAAGATTTTAGTCCTGATAGATTTTCAATTGAATTACTTTTTCATCCCTCCATTCCATATAAAATAACCAATTGTCATGTATTTGATGATGACAATGACATCCTAAGTTTTTTAACTTATGAAGGGCCTTACTCTAATAAAATCATTGATGAAGATGAGCATGACAAGCAACAAAACAAATTTTTTGAGGAAAATAATTTGTCTAAGCCTACAGTGAAATTAGAATACTTGCATGATTTGAAAAATATATTAAAAAAAGTTACCAATTTCAAAATCCAAAGTTCTACTTTAAGATTTGAATTGGTTAACTTGGGATCTGCGCATAAACCTCAAAACATTAATTTAGGACTTGGACTTACACCAAATGAAATATTTTTTTCCATACATCTATTGAAAAGACACAAGGATGTATTTTCTTGGAGTTATGCTGATTTTAAAACCTATGAAACATCTATCATTCAACACACCATACCTATGCTGCCAGATGTAAAGCCAATTCAACAAAAACTTAGGAAGATTCACCCCAATCTTGAAGCTCAAATTAAGACCAAGCTAAATAAGCTACTTAAAGCCAAAACCATTTTCTCGGTCAGACATTCCAAGTGGGCTTGAAATCTTGTGCCAGCTAGAAAAATGAATGGAGACATTTGAATTTGCATAGATTTGAGGAACTTAAATAAAGCATTTGAAAAGGATAACTTTCCTTTGCCTCCGATGGAACAAGTTCCTACAATCAGTTGTAGGTTTTGAGCTAATATCTTTCTTAGATGGTTTTTCAAGTTATAATCAAATCCTCGTCCATCCTGAAGATAGATTGAAAACCACGTTTAGAACTAAATGGGAAACATATGCTTATCAAAAGATGCCTTTTGGATTGATTAATAATGGAGCTATATTCCAGAGAGAAATGGAAATTGCCTTCAAAGGTTTGATCAATAAATCAATTGTTGTGTACTTAGATGACATTACAATTTATTCAAAAAAGAGAAATAATCATCCGCATGACCTAAAACAAATCTTTGAAAGGTGCAGAAATTTTGGAATCTCCTTGAATCCTAAAAATTCATTTGTTTCTCTAAGTGAAGGTAAGATTTTAGGCTTTATTGTTTCTAAGGAAGGAATTTTCATAGACCCTAGCATAATTAAGGAAATATCTAAAATCCCCTTGCCTCACAATAAAAATTCCATGCATTCTTTTCTTGGTCAGATTAATTTTGTCAAAGGATTTGTCCTAGAATTTTCATAGATTTTTTTACCTTTACAAACCATGATTAAAAATAAATAAATCTATAAATGGGGACAAACTAAAAGAAATACTTTTGAATCAATAAATCAAGCCATCATAGATGCTCCTTCATTATCAACACCCCATTTTCTAAGGAATTTATTCTAGACACTTCTGCTTCCTAACAGTCCTATGCAGCAATATTAACCAAACCCAATGAACATGAAGTTGAAGCTCCCGTTGCCTTCTTTAGTTCAAATCTACAAGGAGATAAGTGAAAATATTCAGAGATTGAAAAACAAGCCTTTGTAGTTTTTAAGTCAATAAAGCATTAAATACCTTTTTCCTAAAAGCACATACAAAAGTAATTGTTTCTTTCCTTGTGGTCAAACAATTGCTTATCCAAAAGGAATTATGAGAGAAGAGGGATAATTGGGTCACCTCCTTGCAAGAATACGGACTTAGAGATAAAACAAACTAAAATAGTAAGGGGTCAATTTTTTTGCATGCTAATAACTAGAACTTTTGACACTTCAGTTGATGAAGATTCAGGTAATGCCATCCAAATTTCAGAGGTATGCGTTGTTGACACTGAATCTCAATATGTTGATTTAATCTTTTATTTAAAAAATGGTTATTATCCAATAGAACTCAATTACAAAATAAAAATATCATTGAGGCTTAAATCTAATCAGTATCAACCTGTCAATAATGTCTTGTTTAGAAGAAATTATGATTATCTTTTACTAAGATGTCTAGAGAAATGTGAAGGAGAAAAAGTTTTGTAGGAATTACATGATGGACTAGTTGGTGGACATTATAGTGGAGACACTACTGCTCATAAAATCCTACATGTTGGTTACTATTGGTTGACTTGATTCAAATATCCTCATGCTTATGTCAAGAAATGCAATTTCTATCAGACTGCTTTAGGGAGGGAAAAGAAACATTCCTTACCTCTGCAACCAATTAACATTGAGCAACCCTTTGAGCAATGGGGACTAGATGTTATAGGTGAGATCATTCCTCACTCTTCTAAACAATATAAGTACATTTTGACTGCTACGAACTATTTCACCAAGTGGGTGGAAGAAATACCTATGAAGGTGGCCAATTCTGAAACTATAATCAATTTTATTGATCAATTTATAATCACCAGGTTTTTCCTTCCTTTTGCTATTATGTTTGAAAATGCATTGCATTTTTCTGGAAATTTAATTATTGAAGTTTATCTCAAGAGGAGTTTTAAACATAAATATCTTGCAAACTACTATCCTCAAGGGAATCTCTTAGTAGAATCTACCAATAAAAGCCTCATAAGGATCATTAAATTAACTTTTGACCAAAATCAAAAGAATTGGCACAAAGTTATAGTATTTTCCCTATGGGCTGATAGAATTACCCATAAAACCTCTCTAGGCACATCTCCTTATCACTTAGCTTATGGAAAATAAGCTATATTACCTCCTAATCTAGCTCTTCCTTCACTAAACTTAGTGTGATCTATAGAGGAACAACCTTGGTCTGCTTTATAGTTGATAATATCCCAAATTCTAAAGTTAGAAGAAGAAAGAGATAAAGCTGAACAAGTTCATGCTCACCACGAGTAACTAGTCAAATATTTGTTTGATACAAGTTCAGTAAGTAATAAAAAAATTAAATCGGTGACTTAGTTCTGAAATGAGATAAGGCCCATGAAGAAAAAGGCAAATACACAAAATTTCAAAAGTTGTGGCTAGGCCCATTTCAGATCATTGAGAAACTAGGCCCATCAACTTTGTCCTTCAATATTTATAGAGAAAAAGGGGTTTTCTTCTCGTTAATGGGCTAGTTTTGAAAACATATTTTTCTTGAAAATACTTGTCCTATTGTAAATATGTAAATAATAATATGTACATATTGGGGTCTTTAGCCTAGTGGTGTTAGGTAATACTATTTTGACTCTTTATTGGGGTCTCTCATCATTAACATGAAGTTTTATCGATTAAAGAAGAAGTGTTAGAAAGCAAATTATAACATTGAAGTTTAGTATTGCGTCTATTAAAATCTCTGAAATATTTATATCCATTAATTTGTAAATATTTCATAACTTGGAACTTTAAAAGATCTTATTGTCCTATGATTAGTTTGAACATTTTTCTTTTAAAAAGTAAAGCCTATTTTGAAGTTTTAGCATGTTTTGACTTTAATTGTCATCCACAACTCTTAAGGAGTGAATTTACCTCCACATCCACTAATTTTACATTTTATTATAGTGTATTTCAAAAATATTTAAAAACGTGAAAGATAAGAGGTCTCATCATGAGTCGACTTACTGTGATCACGAGAAACTAATGATGTTGACATTATCATAATTGGTCACCAAGCTAGGATAATGGCTTATGGATGCATAACTATAAGACAAGAGGTCTCATTACGAGCCAACTTGTTCAATATCATTATAACATGTGAATGGCATTGTCATTATCTAGTCACCAAACTAGAAAATGGCTTTCAAGTAGCTTAAAGGAAAAATTTTAAAAAGAAAAATTAATACCTCTAAAATATTACTATAAGTGGATGGGATACTGGTATAATTTAGTTAAATGGTAACCATGTTGAGGCTATGGATGCTTGCTAGCAGCAGTGACTCTACCAGTGACAAATAAGTCTATCTAAACACTAAGCTTTTATAACTCTCTACTTTATCTTTACAATTGATTAAATGACTCACAAAGATAATGAAGATTTTCATCAATAACAAATTGTGAAAAAATTATAAATTAATGAGTTCTTTTATTCAAAGTAATCTTTATTAATCTAAATTTCAAATATTTACATCTTTCTAAGCCTTTTTGCTTTCGTAGTTAAAATTTCATTTACTTTTTCAAAGATAAATGTTTCACCTAAAATGTCACCAATTGTTGTAGTACTCAAGAACCCCCCCATTTATTTTTATTTTATTCATATAATAAATAATGGGGACCCTTCTTTCATGTTAATAAAACTCTTTAGTGTTCAATAAATATTTTTGAATTTGTTATAAAAAAACCCTGTCACTTGAAAGTTTCTCTTATCAAAACCTAAATATCGGAGGTCCAACCTTACAAATATTACAAAAAATGAAAATCTCGATAGGCCTTTTGGTTATTAAATTAATTTATTATCAAAAGATTCATATAAGATACTTATAATATCGTAACTTTCCTCAGAAGAAAGTTATAATAAAACCACTCTCCGTTCAAACATTCTTAATAGTTAATATAATCATTAAAGGTGCTTTTTCTAAAAGGTGAAGTTAAGTCGAGCGCTTCCTGTTTGAATTAGATACCTTAAGAGTTGTTGGTCTGACAATTGCAACTTGGCATATCAAAATCCGCAAGTATCATAATTTTATAAGTGTTCCATACTCAAAACTTCTGATATATGAAAACCTCTAATATATAACACTTCTGCTATCCACTACTTCCAATATCTGATATATCCAATACTCATCCCCTCTGATATCATGAAACCTCCAATATTCTTGTTCTCAGCCTATACCAAGACTTTCATATTGGGTCCTTCTCTTTAAATCCCCAATATGATATCGCTGATATAGAAGTTTCGATATCACTTCCTGCCTCTACTTATTATCCGTTATTTCTTTATCGGGAGTTTCCTATATCGTAACTTTCTAAAGTGCAACCAAGTGATTTCTCTGATATATTTCTTCTGATACGCTAATGTGTGCAAACCCATGTGAATTCATCTTTTGACATTTCATATCCGAAAGTGGTGAAATTATGGTTTTCGAGATTATAATCAACCTCATTCATTGTAGTTTGATTTTATGATAATTCCCCCTTTAAGAAATAAATCGTTATTTTTGCTTAGTATTTCAGATGAAGAAGTTATCACTCAATCTTGTGTTTTTCGTTACAGGCTAGACCTTATAAGCGTAACTCAGAAGAAATGTCTAAAGAGGTTAAAGCAAAGAAGAAACCTATTACTCAATAGCAGTCGGCTCCACCAAATGAAAACCCTGATACACCAGGATTGTTTTCCGATACAGTGTGTTCTCTAGATGATAAAAATGCCTCTTGGGAATATATTTATAAACTATTTGAGGATGAAGGAACCATAGTCATAGAAAGAACTGTCACAGCCAAGGATTCAACACCAGTCTTTGATACCACTTACAATGATGTGGAAAATTCATTTTAGCATAGGATTGCGGCCCAATCCAAGATCCTTCCTTATACATATATGATCCAATGGGTCATTGATAACTTAAAAATTATTGAAAGGAAGTTAATGACACAAAAGATAACAATTATTGACTCATTCTGCGACAACGATTTTAGTGCAATTTACCATTTTCCACCGCCTCAGTGAAAATATAACAAATAGTTTGTGGAGAAATTCATGAGAAACATTGATCATGCGTTAGAATCCATTAGGTAATGGAGAATAGATCTCCACAAGCATAAACATGAGGAAAAGGGTATGTATGCAATTGACTCTCTTGTGGGTTCTTATAGTCAAACAATATCCATGATATCTAGGCTCTTTGCTTTTTCCAATAAACTAAAATTAACCTACCAATGGACACCACTAATTGATGCTGCTGAGAAGGATATATTTAGATTGGGGAAATACACTATTTTACAACATAGCTACTCATATTCATAATTCTAGAAGTAAGTGTAGAGTTTCAGAAAATATAATTCCCCATTTCTACATGAGTGCCTATGTAATGAATGCCCTATGTTTCACTATGGATTTCACCTCTATGGGATGGAAATGGAACTTAGAGGAACTGACCCCCATTCATATATATCATGATATCCCTTGGGAATCCATGTGTAATCCACACTTCTAAAAAATATTCCATAGAGTTATGCTACCTATTTATCAAATTATCTTTGACAAGAAAAATCCTAGGATATCCCCAAAAAGCTGAAATAGACTTACTCTAGGTTGGAAACTGGTTTGGAGCTGATTTATTTACCTACGTCCAGGCTTTGGTATTCTTTCTAATCCCCATGTCTTGCCTTTGTATGTCCTTGATAAACTTCTGGCTCGAGAGATAGCATACCAGACCGTAGGTAATGGCATTTCAAAAGTCCTAAAAGATTCCAATAAGAAAGTAAGGCCGATTTTCCCTCTTCATTGTGGTATATATACTTTGGAATGTTTCAAACATGCAACCATTGAGATTAATTCTATATTATAATTCAATTTTCCTACTATCCCCTAATAGACAGTATGATCCCCATCAAACTGTCAAGAAGGTCACTGCACAATCAAGCATCAAACATTTATTTCATGAACCAAACAAGTTTGATGACTTATTTAAAAAAACTTCCACCTATTTAATGGTTACTAGACAAGTAGTATAGAAGTTAACTCTACAAGAAATGACTCAATTCACTCAATATAAGGAAGCACGACTATCCTATTTACCTATAGACTCATTAAATCTTCCTCAAGAAATCATAGGTCAAGATAAGGATATAGTTGTTCATTCCACAAAGATTACTAATATGCCTCAACCAAAAGAGATATGGTCTTGTTACACAAAAATATTGTCATCTTGATTATTTGCAGTCGGTATGGGTCTATCACCACCTATACCAGCTTCCTAAGCAAGTCTTAGCCTCAGCTCTTCAGAACAAGCTTTAGAAATGAGAGAAAGACATCAAAAAAGCAATGTAACTCTGGTTCCACACTTTCTCTCACTTTTGCCTGCGGGCCCGCACCTTTTGTTCAGGGTATCTGCGTACTTATATGCTCTGTATGTAAAGGGGATGGTGCGTACCCCTGTGAAAGTCAAAAGGCGCAATTTTTATCTTAAAAAACTCATCTTGGGTTAATTCTAGAGTTTTCTAGAAGCATTTGTTACGTGGATTGTTCGCTCCAAGTGGTTCATGCATCCCATCATTGGAGGAACTAATCCCTTGTTGGGAGGAGCTATCCCTTTGAAGGAGGATTCTATCCCTTTGAAGGAGGACCTGGTAACTGATCTCCATTGCATTATAAATTGAGGCATTGGGTTAGTGGCCAGAGAGGTTAGAAGCTGAACTTTTGAGGGTAAATGCTAGTGAAATCAAGACTTCCTATTTGAGCTTAAGAGAAGAGATCACATACCTTTTTGGCTTCATTAGGGAGTGAGTGAAGCTTGTCAAAGTAGAGGAGAATTCTTGTTGGACCCTGGGAGGAGCTTGTACAGTGTCAAGGAAAAGGTTGTAAGGTTCTTCTCCTTTTGAATTAATACAATCAAGCTCATTTTTCTCAACAAGTATCTCATGATTATTTGTTTCATGGACTCCTTGACTTTCATGTTAAATATGTTTTATAATATTTGATATTCAGGTGCTATTCAATTGTTTGCCTTGTTTGTGCTTGCAGGTTTGCGACAAAGGAACTTATTTGGATCAAAGGAGCGAAGGCATATCCAAACTTGTGTTGGACATGAGGTAGGCCTTAAAACACATTTGTTTGCCATTATTTATAAAGCGCATATGGAGAAAGATAGTGTCTGGTTGGTTTGTTTGTCATTAGGTCTTCATTAGATTCTAGGAGGGTCTATCTTGTCCGCAAGATCGACTCATTCTGCGTGACATGAGGGTTCCATGGGAAATTATAAGAGGCACACCAAAATAAGCGTTCCAAGATAATCCAAAAACTTTGTAGAAGAAAGAATCGTTGTACACTGTAACGAGGTTAGACACCAAAGAGCCACGTGTTAGATGCTTCACGCCTAGAAATCACCTCTGAAGAAACTGATCGGAAAAGTTGTTCATCAAGCGAATCATCTCGAGGACGATGACCCCTTCACTTTGTTAAGTAACAAATGGTTTTACTAGATATATCAGCTTTTCATGGCCACACTTTTTAAATAATGTTTTGCGAATAATTGTAAAAGTGATGATGTCTTTTGCATTACTTATTAAATAAACGATAGTGTTTTTGGACTTTTTTCGATAACTGGGGTATTGGTTTCTATTATGATGTAAAATTGACCAAAGAGTATGTGTTATAAACTCTTGGAAAGTATGGGGTTGTTTGGGTAATGTGTGCATTTGTATGTGATTGCAAAGAATGTACCTGATTTGCGTGAAATGTAGAAGTTGAAAGTGTGGCTTGACAAGATCACAGAGAGCATGTAGGATGTGTACATGCTTTTGGATGACCAAAAGCTCCTTAGTGGAGAGGAATGATCTGGGTGGCTCCATAAATAGAAGTGGCCTTGAAATAGCTCAAAAATCAAATCCCTCAGATTAAAGGAAGTCAAAACCAAATCGAAGTGCTCATTGTCCTCATTCCAATGATGTGAATGAAACTCAAGTTTGAGTTCGTATGTGCAAGATATAATCGGTCAAAGTTCTAGTCAAACTAAGCCAAGTGGCAGTCACTAACAATGCAACAATTTGGCAAAGGGACAAAACACAGAAAATGACGATCGCAAAGGGAAAATTTGACACCTCCTTAATTTCCCTAATAACCCTTAGAACCTAAAATCAACATTTTAACCATATAGTTTAAAAAAATTTAAAAAGTATTAATTTTAGGGTGACAATGTTTAAATATTACATAAAACAGGTGGGTGGGCGACCCACCGATGAGCCCGCTCGACCCACCAGTCAATGATACATCATATGCCATATACAATAGAACCGATAGGGATTGAACCTATCCAACCCGCTAATTGGGAGGCCCTAAACAACCGTATAACAACCGCCCAAATGAAATAACTACCAACCATTCAAACCGTAATTTCTTGAAACAAAAATGCAAAACATATATTTGTCATGCCAAAAGAAATGGTTATGTGGTGTTGGACCCCGAAATCTCCCACCAAACGTGCTCTAATTCAAGTTCTCCAGCCAATGGACCAACAACCTTTGGTTGGAGACTCCGCCACATCTTTTTATTTAAACTCCAATCATATGCCATTCAATGAGGGGGGGAAAACCCTGAAGAGAGGAATATTTGGGATGCTGAAAAGATTCCTTTGGGATACAGAAGTGTGAATGTTAGAATTTGACAAGCTTATATTCATTTTTATATTATTTTTCGACCTGAATCCAATGGTGATGTTTGTTTATGAATCTAAGATCTACATTTTTTTTCCATGACTGATATTGGAGGTATAAGGGACATTTATGTAAAGTTGATTTTAATTTATTTATTTTCTACCATTTAGTGAAAGAAGGCCTCCCCACTTTGAGTAGGTCTCAAAGACATGTCTCAGATTAGGTGAACTTAAGAATCAAATCATTTGTGTGCCTTTGATATCATGGTTGCTTTATTATTTTTTGCTTCTTTTCATGTGTTTAAGTTACTTGGTTACATGTTCTTTTATACAAAATTTTGCATGCATCCTTGAAGTAAAAAGATCTGGATTGATTAGACATTAATAGCTGCTCACTAGGAGTTAGACACATTGCAAAAAGTTTATGAGTTTTTAGGTACCTAAAGGACCTAGATATAAATGGTGATTGGACCAATAACTGGTCGACATGAGGCTTAGATTGACGTCATTATGATCTTATCCAGATGGTATACCTGAAAGGGTCAAGATTCTTATAATTTTTTCTAATTTCATTCAAAAGGGAGTAGGGATTTTGAGCTCTAAGGGCCGAGGCTCTTGAGCTACCGAGTTACAACTTAGCAGTGACAAGCACCGATTACAACAAGGAGAATTGGCCAAGTGGTAGTGAATATTCCACCTATCTTATATTTAAATGATTAATGAGTGAAGACCTAAGGAGAGGATCATCTCTTGTCATGAAGAAATATCACTCGAAAGGGAGCTTCGAAGGGTGGATAAGCGTGGTCGTTAATCCAACATTGGCTCCCCAAAAAGTCAAAGTCAACAAAGCAATATCTACAGATCCATGGTCACTATTGATTCCAGGGGGCGAGCCTTGCGTCCAACTCCACTGAAGCACCCTGCTAGGGAGATTAAAAGCGCCCTCCACTTGTTAGACCAGGACGACAACCTCATAAGTTGTTGGGACCATTATCAAGTGGGTCAACATTCAAGATCTCTCTTGATATGAAAATCATACCATATCTATTCCCCTTTGGAAATTTGTATATATTTTATTTTGAAGAAGGTATTAGGTTGTTATGTAATGATTAGAGAAGTTATGCCTCTGACACGCCAGCACAACTAATCAATCTAGTCAACTTTCATACTAGAAGACATTTTTGTAACTGTTTTTGTCAGAACTCTCCCTATAAGAGGGAAGAGGGAATTGATTAGAAGGGTTCAATTTTATATTCAAAAGACCACTCTATTTCTATAAATCTGGCAAGTTTCTATAGCAAAATGACATATATATTGTTCTAAAATATTAACGAAGAGGGTTTGGTGATTCCGAGCATTGATATGTGGAGTATGTGTTCTTCTCTTTGTGTATCATTTTCATATGTGCTTGTTTCCTCTTAGAAATCATGTAATTATAGTTTTTGGAACTAAATCTTATATGTCATATTTATCTATGTCATATTATGACATATGGTACGTATAAATGTAAGATTGAAAGCCTTAAATTATGGTCCATGGTTTTAAATATGATTATCTTTCTCTATACATTACTCTGATGAAGTTAAATGCAAAAAAATTCTATTGACTAACACTCTGTAGCAAAATTCTTTCTCCATTTCTTCCCTTAGCTATATTACGACAACAAAGGAAGCTTCACTATATCTGTGTAGGAAACCATGGCTAAATGTTATTTATTTTGAACAATGTACTCTCATTGTATGTAACATGTTTGGTTTATGAGTGTGATTATTGAACTAATTTCAAATTATCTTATACTTTAAAACTCTTGAGCAATAAAAAGTTCTTTACAATAGAATTTGAGATGCCCTAGGTACTGACCCTTATCCTCGACCCAGGGGTTGTCTCTAGGAGCCACAATAATATGAAAATACAAACAATTTTCTACTGATTTCTGGGTTTGACCATTGTTATTTTGATCCTGTAGTTTACATTGAGAGATGGGGACTTCATTTATTGATTCTCATTCTGTATGTGGATTATTTTATCCTTATGGGGATTTCTTCATCTATGATTCATAATTTTAAGGAAGCATTGGTGGGACACTTTGTTATGATGGATTTGGTTCTTATACATTACTCTCTTGGCTTGCAGGTTCACCAGCCTTCAGGAGGGATTGCCATATTTCAACAAAAAAATTCCCTCCATTTACCTCATCATTTTCGCAATGCTAATCATAAGCTTATGACTAATTATTTTTGTTCAATGTTACTCTTACCACCAGTTGCACCTCACCACTAGTGGATCATACATTGTGTCGCCAACTGGTTGGAAATCTACCCTATTTGACACAAACCCAACCTGACATTTCTTACATAGTAGAGATGGTTTCTAGATTCTCTCAAGATCCTCGTCAGAGTCAATAGAAAGTAATGAAGCATATTATGAGGTATATTCATATCACTTCCAATTTTGACATTCAGTATATTGTTGGGTCTCTTGAGCTTTTAGGCTACACAAATTTTGAGAGGGCTAGATGAGTGGATGATAAAAGAATCCACCTTTTGGATTTGGTTTCCATCTTGGTTTTGCTCCTATTTCTTGGTACTAAATTAAATGATCATTTATTACATTTTCTACAACAAAAGATGAGTATTGAGTTTCAGTGTTCGCAAGTCAAGAAGTTATTTGGCTACGACAATTATTGCATGATTTTGCCACTGAGTTGGATCAACCTACTCTTCTCTGGTGTGATAATTAAAGTGTAATATATATTTCTAGAAATTTTGTAGAACATCAAAGGATCTAAACACAATGAGATCCTTATGCACTTCCTTCGCCAACTTATTCAAGTTGATGTTCTTAGCCTCAACTATGTACCTACTGAAGAGCAAGTAGCAAATACTTTCATAAATTCCTTAGCATCACCAAGGTTTTCTTTAGTTACAACAAATGTTGGGAGTGAAGGAAGTCATCCTTAGGGGGTCATCTTGAGTTCTCCTATCTTCACCTCCTCATTTTTCTCTTTCTTTCTTTCTTCTTCGTTTAGTCTCTTTTGGAGGGAGGAGTTTTTTCCTACTAGTTTTTCTCTTTTTCTCTAAGAGGTTGTACATGGGTAATTAAGCAAGCCTCGTTGCTAGGACCCATTTTTTTTATTTCCTCCCTACATTTCACTTATGGGTGGTGTTCGAGTTTCAATAAAGAAGCCTTGGAACTTGTAAACTTACGTAGCATCTGCATTGTTAGTCATATCTTCTAGCTATCACTAAAATATTACATAGCTCCTATGAATTAGGTTGACGTACAACATAGAGAACATTGTGATCTCAAGGTGATTTTACATACTTACATCCAAAAGATCGTAAAATTTAGTAATATTCTTTAAATAAATTACCTTCTCAATGAACTTAAAAGCAACCGTAGTTTCTTATAAATTCCCAAAAAACCATAACATTAAAAATAAACTACCATGATAGATATACTTTCAATTGGATGAATACATATCATTTAATCTATGAATTCTAAAGTTCTGAGTAACAGGATGTTGCTACTGCATTTAATTTCAATTGACGAACACATATTTCATATAAATTTCCATTTAATTAAAAAATACCAAAATTAACATTGATAACATGTGCTTCACAAATTCTGATGAATCATTGTTCTCAATGAAGCAAACTTAAATTACAAATCAAAATTCACAACAATAAAACTAAAGCTAGTACCCTCTGGTTTGACATGATGCTATTCAAATCAAAACATCATATAGACATGATGTTATTCAGTGTGAGAATCCCAGTTGAATCAGTGGAAAACAACCTATCTGTAGCAGAACATGTTAGTAAACAAGTCGAAGAGACAGAGACAAAAACAGAAGAAGAGGCAAACAAGGAAGCCCACAAAGAGAAAACAAAGACAGAAAAAGAGGCAGAGAAAGAAGCACAACAATCATAAGCTCTCATTGCAAAGCAGAAGGAATAGAACCAACGTGGTTCCGCAAATATTTTTAGTTCTAATATTGATTTCCAATGTACAAGTACACATAATGACTATGAAGAAGAGCTAAATTTCCTTGAAGCATGTCTTGCAACACCATGCCTTCATAACTTCTACATAGAAGATGCATAAGTGCATGTTGAAGACATCTTGGATGATGAAAAATTCAATGAAAAATTTAGGTATTGGAGTCTTGAAGAGATGAAATTGTATCATGGTCTTATGTTGCAGAAGATAGATGATGAAAATAACACTGCAGAAGATAATTTGTTGCAGCAGGCCACATACAACTCACTTTTTGAAGAAGTTCAGGACATGCTTAGACGGCCCGGAAAAATGGAAGACTTGTCCCAGCAAATGAATAAATTGAGGTTTGAAGGATACAACAAAGAAAACAAGTTGAAACAATTCAGAGGCTATAAGATCTGGAAAAAGAGAAGAAGAAAAGAGCAATTTTTAAATTGTAAACCTAGCTGAGACATAGACCAACATGTATGTTAATTGAATTTTTTATGTGGTTGTAGTTAAGGCGGAGTGATGGAAAGTCTAATCCCAAGCACTTCTTAGGTGTCAAAACCATCCCTCCAAGTGTCCCATTTGAGTTTGAGTTAATCCCTCCAAGTGTCCCAGTTGAGTTTGAGTTAGTCTAGTTTAAGTCGAATTTCACTCAAGTAATTTATTAGTGATGTTTCTAATGTAATCTTATTTAAGTGACTTGTAATAAGAGCAAGAGCAAGTCCTCTCCAACATTTTGTTTTCTTCAATGTTTGTCAAAAATAACTATACTAAAAAAGAAAACAAATGATATGTTATACATGTTTCATTAGTTGTATACAATTTAAACAATGAAAAATTACTCATAAAATTATGGCTTAAAAAATTTAATCTCTCATAGCATGTTAGATCAATGCTTAAAACGGATCTATCCTAATTATATCCGTACTTTATAGTGTCTCCCTTTTATGCTCATATACTTCAGGATCCTTTGCACATTGAGAAAATGAGAGCAAGGAATAAATCAAGATGAACCCTGGGACAAGTGAAATACTAATGAGCTGAATTTTACCTTCCACATCTATTTTATACCTCCATACTACTGTTGGAGTTGGAGATCATGGGATCTTCGCAAATCATCGTGGTGGTTGGTAGAATTGAAGAGAGTTTGAGCATGATGAGCTATAACTACATCATGCAGCTCCTGCAGAAGAGAAAAGGATACTGTCATTACCGTGCAGAGAAGCTCCGGGGAGGTTCTACACCGGAAGCGTAAGACGTTGTTGAACCATGCCGCTTTGAATATTGTCATTCCATTGAAGATCTTCATTCACTAGATCTGCCGGATTATCCATTTCAGATAACGTAGAGAGACCGAGTTCAAATATATAATAGATGGGAAACCTTCTGTTGCTACGAAGGTAACGGATGATGCAGTGGTCAAACATCGAACGATAGATTCTTAAAAGTTAAAACCATACTCGGGATTTTAAAAAACATGCGCTTTTTGAGGTCAAATATTGTTAGACATACTGATTACTATACTGCACTGCAGGGAGTGAAGTATTAAGGCATGCAAGTATGCATGAAGCCAAAGTGTTGAGTTAAGAAATGCAAGTGAAGTGTTGAGTAAGCCGGATGCTGACTTAAGAAATAAGTGAAGCATGGAGTTAAGAGCATGAAAGTATGCATGAAGTGTTGAGTTAAGAAATCTACTTATAATATAAGTGTGCATGAAGTTATTTAGCCGGAGAAGAGTCAAATCTAGTTGGATTTTGTATGATTCTATATAAATACATGCATGAAACGAAGTGTTGAGTTAAGAAATGCAATTATAATATAAGTGTGCATGAAGTTATTTAGTTGGAGAAGAGTCAAGTCTAATTGGATTTTGTATGATTTTATATTCATTAAGTATGGATTTTAGTGTAATCAATGACTTCAAGCTGGAAAGATAGAGTTCTGATCGTGTGGTTGACCATGTATCGGCAGATCTTTTGCTACGGAAATGACAATGAGAATGCAGAGGGGCTGACGGGTGTATGAGTTAAGGGTGTCCCAAATTGTTTCCAATGTAGTTGTTTATAATGAGAATTTTTGAAAGCTTTTCTGGTCAAATATCAAATTTGAAAAAAGTTTTAAGCTCGATTCAATTTCTTGTTCAAATCCTTTCCTTTCCATAGTGCATTTGATTAGAATTGAAATTGGGGATCGGATGGTATAGTCTATTAATCTGTTGGAGCTGTAAGATCACAACATGACTATTTCTTCCGAAATCGGCTTGTTTTGCATTAATGCTATTCATGTTACTAGTATTGGTGTACCTGTTTGCACTTGCCTCTTCCCGATGGTTGGTTCCAATTAGCAAAATGTTGTATTTTCGGCGTGTATCATTATTGGGGATCGATCAGTCCTTTTTTAGGTATCCAATTTCTTTCATATCTAATTGATTCTAATGTTTTAGGTTTCACACTCCCTCCCCCTCCTCCCGGATGGCTTATAGCTTTTCGAAGGGCCTTTTACTGCAGGCCCAAGGAGGAGGGGGTTTCTCCTTCCGTAAATTTATTTAATAATTGACCATCAAAAATGGTATCTACTTATGACATGGGATTGAACATATATGTATTTTCCATTTCAATTATATGAATATTTAGTATATATTTCATAGAATTGAAATGCGGTATGGTTGAATGGTAAAATTTCTCTTCCAAGGAGATTGCAGGTTGATCCCCGCTACCACCTTCACATAGAATAGGTTGAAAAGAAATAGTTCCATGTATTGATCGTTCTTTTCCTCCACTTATAATTTCATTAAATTGAATTCATAAGTG
>APFE031070188.1:0-46397 GCA_000404065.3 Pinus taeda
TTGGGGACATGCAAAGAAAAACAGAGAAAAAGCAGACCGCTCTGATACCACTGATCCAGACTTAAACAGGAACGCAACCAATTACAGAGATAACCATATACACAAAGATGCAGTGGAAATAATACTTCATTTCATTAATGGAAAATACTGATATATGCTTACAACCAGAAATGGAAATAAACTAGCTAGGGCGATGGTAGCTTATCTCTGAGAAGAGATGTGTGGCTACATGCCTCTGAACTCCCTTACAATGAGGCTCGAAGGCCTATTTATTGTTGAGAAACAATGGAAAACATTCCAAAACCTAACCCTAGAAGATGAAACGCCAAACTATGGGCCCCGTTTAGGTAAATTGGTACATCAACTTCCCGCGGTCGTAACTTTGGCATACGATCTCCGTTTGACGCGCATGATAGCCCGTTGGAAAGATCTCTCCGAGGACTACGACGGGAAAGATGATTTTTTACTGAAATATTTGTGGAGCAAGATTTCCCAAAAAACGTCGTTTAGGGCCTCAAAACGGCTCCGGAAGTTCAGGACCCGAAAAAACTACTAAAAATAGTAAACTGCGCTATAATTAAGGAAACTGAAAATGTTGAGGTGGGGGTCCAGGTGGACTTGGCAGGAGGCCACCAATATCCACCTAGATCAGTGGCCTTCATACTTTTCATGTATAAATATGTATTTGGTAATGTCATAATTTTTCCTTCATGAAAGTTTTATTTATTTATTTTTTATTCCGCACAAGAAAAATCATACACAAGATAAACTTATGTAATTAGAGGTACCAAAGAGTTTTGGGATATTCTCAAGAAATAATCCACAACCATTGATGATGCAACATCATTATAACCTATCAAAGTTAGTCCTTCCCACATGAATTTTAACTTGAAGGTTAGTTCTTGTTCTGTTATCTTGTTAAGACTCTCTCTCTCTCTCTCTCTGTCTCTCCTTCTCTCTCTCTCTCTCTCGTTTATATATATATATGACATTTATAAAAATATTATTTTGATTTATAAATAATATAATACCATGGATAATTTACAAACAATTAGTGAAAAATATCATTACAATCAATAGTATTAATATCAATAATAATAGATGATCACCCAGGACGGGGCAACAAGATTGATAGACAGGAGGAGTGGAACTTTGTCAGCCCACCTAGAAAACACATGTGGAAATGTGGCATCATCCCCACAGGAGTGTAAGGAAGAGTAACCTTAGACCTGGTACATGGGAACTGTGGATTAATGACATCAAGTATGGAGTTATTTCTCCAAGTTGTGTATGGCATTCATAACTAGTGCACTCTTGTGGAGCAATAGGGAGAAATTATGGCATATTTTCATTTGAAATTATGGCAAGAGGTGGAGAGAGAGTTGTAGGGTATATTTGGTTGACTAAGAGAGAAAACCATCTCTTTTCTATTAGTGTGGAAATTGAGTATTTGGAAGCATGAGCAGAGAGGGGCAGAAGTCTTTGAGAAGCAAACATTTTGTTATCTACAGCTTGGGAAGGGGATTATTTGTGGAAGTTGGATGAAGAGACTAGGTAATTATTGATTTACAGTTGCCTAGGTGTCTTTGAGCTCTGGAGTGGCTCTTTATCTCAAAGTTAAGGAAATTTACTAGATGGTGGGGATTATTTGGACTTTTCTACTTTCATGCTATAAGAATTTTCCTTCCCCCTTTGGCATAAATGTTGGGTTTAGTCAAGTGATAAGTAGGCTTGTGATCTCATTACAACACTGTCGAATGAGAAAGAAATGGGGCATGTGCATTACATGGACAAAGGGTATTCTTCTTTGGTACTACTAGGTATATTTTTTCCCTTCGTATTTATCTCTTTTATTATTTCTTTTGGGCGGAACAAGGTCATTTTAGCACTCATTGGAAAAACTCAAGTTCTTTGGGAATGTTGTGGGGTGAGTTGGCTTGATTGGGATGATTTGGGGAGGTGGGTTTTTATTTTGGTGTCTACTATGTTTAATTGGGTAGGGTTGATTGTGTTTGGTATCATTAGTTCTCATTAATATAACCATTTTGTTCCTTACGCTCCTATCCTATTTAATTCCTTCAAATTGGGTTTGAATTTGTTTTCTACCAAATAAATCCGGTTTTTTGTGTTTATGATTGAATGGGGGAGTTAGTCCATTTGGGTTAATACTTGTATCCTTATTTCCTAGTATAAAGCAAGCATGATCTCTCCATCCTCTGGTGAGTGAATTATATGCTTATTGTGTTACCTTATTTTATATTTATGTTAATGTAGTTGTTTGACTTGTTGGGTTGATGAGGGGACTAGCTAGGAACCCTTTATGTGCATAATTTCTATCGGGTGTCTAGGTTATCTAGTTGGGTCAAAGATCAAGTATCTAGAGAATTGGGGTTACTTCTCTATTGAAGTTGCAGGGAGTTAAACAATATTAATTCTGAGTTTGCTTGCATTAACACTAGTCTGAGTCTACCTCTCTAGTAGTCTAGGTGATAGTACATGGGTGGCTTTCCAGTCGAGGAACTCTCGATCTAGAATTGTCTATTCTCATAGAATATTGTGAGCTCATATTTGGAGGCATTGTCTTTCGACGTGGTAGCTATATTGGAACCAACCAATTCTGTTAAGATGTCATGCTAATGGGATAGAGTCAGCAGGGGAGAAACTTTTTATTAAGAGAGAGCATAAAGGGGGTAAGCTCGTAAGAAAAAACAACTACAAAACTTTGTAGGTTGATGCTGGTCACTTACTCTAGACTTGATTCAAGAGGAAATTTCTAGAACAGAGAGTGAGGCCCCTTCCCATAGATCCTCCCTTTCAGAGAGTAGAGTGTTGGTTAATGGGTTAACTAGATCCCAGATACAGGAAAACCATAAGGTGTTCCACCCAATATTTTTAGAACATTGATTTATATTGGTAGATGAAGTTTATTCTGGGGCGCACATTGATGGATAGGAAAGAGCGTAGAGATCATTTCCTCCACGCATTGGAGTGCTTTCATAACCACCCGAATATTATGGATTATAGAATGGTGTAGATTGAGAAGCACCTTGACCTTCCTCATATGGGTAGCACGCCTTAGGAGAAGGCCAAAAAACTTGTTAGGATTGTAGTTTATGAGTTAGAGCCCCGAGAATAACATTTTATGCCACTGCTTCAATTGTAATTTATCATTACTCTGTGTAGTCAACAAATCTCAAGACAGTACAACAGATATAACAAGTTTTTTATATTGTCTTTTTTTTGTTATCTCAGTTCCCCCTTAGGAGGATTCTATTTTGGTTAGGGTCAAGTCTCCCTAATGAGAGGCTAACATTGTCTATTACTCAAGTGACATAAGAAAGCTTTCCTCCAATTCATATAATATTCACTTTACAAAAAAAAATAGATGATCCAAAGTATATTGATTACAATAACATTTTTATATATTAAAAATTAATATAAAATATCAATCAATGTAAAACTAGGTAACTTAATTAAAATGATGATATTGATTGGAAGAAGGAATGAAGGAGTCTCTCTTATCTTTATCTAGGGTTAGGGGTTTGAAGTTTTTACAGGGAGTTACAGTGGTAAATAGGTGAATTAAATCGGCCTGAGGAATTTTTGGTAGCACCTCTTGTGGTCACAAGTAGTTGTTATAGTATTGTAACAGGTGGTCACTATGAGGAATGGAGGAACTAGTGGATTTCTTGCCCAATATCGATGAATATGTAGCATTTTGGTCTTACAAGCCACCTTAGTAGCATGCATTTGTGGCAGGTAATCCAGATAGAGATTCCTTTATGGAAGCTGAAATTGTGAGGTTTGGGCCTAATGAAATGACGTTCCCCATTTTTTCCCCAACACGTTATATCTTGAGCAAGGTATTTTCTCTTTGTCATTTTCTAGTATTCCATGTTCATTTTCATTAGGGCCTACCACTTGTCTAGGTTTTGAGGAACACATCTAGTGGGAGCCCAAGGTGAGTGTTTCTCTAAGGGTTTCCCAGGCATTTTCTTGGTCCCTAGTCTTGCAAACCCTATGGTTCCAATTAGTGATCAAGGGTTTTATCAATCAAAGGTGTTTATTGATATTCAAGTATAGTTGGTCCCCAAACAGATTAAAGGTTTTGCAAGAAACCCTTTTTCTCTGAAAGAGCCCAAGGGTGAAGAAAAAATCTTGCAAAATTTATTCAAACCTACTGAGGCCAATAAAGGAGCTTTCACTGCTTCTGTGGATAACCAACTAATACAAGATGAAATCCTAGTGGGGAAACCTATAAGTGAAAGTGTCCCAATCGAAGGAAAGAAGGTAAAGAAGCGAAAAAGCACTTGATCAAGAATTGATAAAATGAACTTGGTTTTTGGTGAAGGTGTTAAAATTGGTGAAGCAATAGAGGCCTATGCATATATAGTAGTTACAGCGTACATCAAAGGTAGGTTTTTCTCAGTCAATTTTCTCAAAGCCTGGTATGACAAAGAATGGAAGGGGAAAATTTTGGAACCAATGCAAATCAAGACCCTGACACAAGGATGGTTCTCTCTTAGATTTCAAACAACAAAGGATGAAAGAAAGCTCTTATCAAAGGACCACAATATCAAGTATACTCCAACAATTTTAAAGAAATGGTCCCCTTTATTTGATGTTAAGAGAGATGTTGGCTTGATGGGGCTTGACCCAGGTTTGGAGTTAATTAGCCAAACAAATCCCTACACTACTGGCCCTTTCGGCATCAGCCCGCGGAGCACGAACTAAAGTCTCACCCGAACCAGTATGGGGGGGATGCTGGAACCAAGTTTCCATACCCTTGAGATGTCTGAGGTGTCGATTTAGTCCAACTGTGCCTACCTTCACGTAGGTCACTTCGCGCACTATTATGACTTGCGAGACCTTCACGATCTGTTAGAATTACCTTTCGCACAACCCTAACCAGGGGTTGAGATACTTTCACGCCACTATGGCTGTGATCTACACTATTTCCCCCAATTACACCACGTATCTTACTTATCTTCTTATAGATGTTAGTTAACTTCATGCAAATAGATATTCTATTTCACATTCACTCAATCAACACAGAGACATATGTTCGCACATCATATAAATAGTAGAAGTGAAAGTTATACCCAATACATTCAATGCATAAAACAAGAAATAAATACATAGAATTAAGGTAAAACTTCTATTTATGAATGCTCCAACTATTACAGACTCGACTCACCTTGTGCACTCAGCTGCAGGGGTCCGCGCACTCAGCTACAGACTACTAGGCCTCTGCACACTCAGCTGCAAAGCCTTCTCCTATTCTACAACCCAAAGACTCAACTCTACACTTAGATCTTCCACTATACTCCTATTCCATGATCATCAATTGATTTATTTACAGCTTAGAGCCTCGCCCAATTTATACAATCCCATGGTCCGTGGACCATGGGTAGATTTCTATAGCTGACATTACATTACAAAATTGAGGGCAGACAACCCTATGACTTATTTACAACTTCACGCTATGAACCCATAAATTTCCAAGTCTTTACATCGAATTTACATCTTTTGACCAAAATCTGGGCTTTAAGCCGCAAAACATTCCTTGGGGAATCCCGCACCCAACAGGACCCCAACAAAAACATCATGATTCGCCCTCAAGTCACTCTGTCGGTGTGGAGATCTTTGCATGAATACCTCCCAACTCTACCTGGATTTCTACAAGATCGGCAGTGCACTGAGCAGTTGCCTACTGCACTTCCTGGACACGTTGTTCAAAGACTACAGTAGCTGAACTGCTTTCCTGAACCTATTCTTTCGTTCCATGCATCTGCACAAGATTGGCTTCAATCAAAGTGGTAATGAAAATTTCCTCATCAATCCATGGTTTTACGTGTACCTTCAAAACAACTTCCTTGTTTCGAGCATCATCCACTTGCTCCTCGAGCACTTTCGCCTGCTGCATCCGCATGAGCCTCTGTGTAAGGGCCACCGTCTACGTTGTCCCTTTTATTTCATCATACTTCTGCTACAACTTGTGTGCCTCTGTTTCTAGGTTTTGTATATCTGAGTCCTCATGCAGAGTAGTGAGAACCTTGAATGACTCCTCGAACAGCTTTGTATAGTCCTTCACTGCACTATTGATCTCCGTTATTCTTGCTGTAATGGCGCTGGCATGCTGTTCCTTCACCTTTGGTGGGGTTGAAGGCTACACCTTCAATTGTAGCTCAGCTATCTAAAGGTTTAGCTCCAGCTGAACCTTGGCCATCTCTTCCTTTGCCTCATGCACCCCTACCGCGAGTTTTCGGATGTGCACCTTCACTGGGTCTTCTGCTAGGATGGCCAACTCCAGGAACATCTGGCAGGCTTCCTTGACCACCTGCACAATCTGTCGGTTATGCACCACTACCTCGTCGCGCTGCAAGATCAACTGTTCAATATTTATTCGCTGCTCGCTCATGACCTAGAGCACGCAGCCCTCCCTGGCTCGCAGTTCTACAGTCACTCCGCCCTGCAAAACATAGAGCATCTCCTGAGGGAGTGCAACCATATTTATTCCAACTCCCTTCAGCACACTGACCATAGGCCTGTCAGCCTCATTTTCTGTAACCAGTGCTCCCTATGGAAACACTATAGTGTTGGTCATAAGAGCGCACAACATTTCCTCAGCTGCGGTCATGCCTACTGTGAGGGTGGTTGACAAAGTACCAGTTGTGGAGTGCGCACCTGCAACTCCTGTATCTACACCCGGAGGGCCCCCAACACCATCTGGTTTTCCTCCGCGAACTACTGGAGGGCCTCTACGGTGACATCCCTCACCGTCTCCCCAATTTTATGTAGACCCCCCTTAGTGAGGGTGATCAGGTCAAAAGAAGCCTTTGAGGCCTTCGACTTATTCTACGGCCCCACTTGCTCTCTTTAACATTGTTGCTTCAGCTATGTGGACTTTGTCTGTGGGTCTGCGCCACCTTCCTCTGTATTTGTTTCCTGTTCAGGCGAAGGTGACTTCTGGCCCTCACACTCCTTCTCTAATACCTTCTGCTGCTCTTCTGTTGCCTTCGCAACATCCTGTGCCTCCTGCGCCTTGGCTGCTGCTACTTCATTCCTTCACTTTTCTGCCAACTGCACCATCCGCAGTTTTGCATCCTCCTTTTGCCTCTGTGTAGTGGACTTCTCTAATTCCACCACGGAGCTGGTTGGAGCACGCCACTCCAGCAGCCATGATTCAAGCAAGTCAAATATGACATCGTCCGTCTCCAGTTAAAGGACCTTGTGCCACACCTTCGCGGGGTCCTTCCGCACCCTGATGTATACGTGATGAAAGACTGCCTTGAACTCCATGAAGCTTTGCAGACTGTTATAAACCATGGCTTGCAGTTAATCCCCATTCTAATGTTAATCTCCATGAACACCCAGAATATTTTGTTGCCTTTGATCCTTTGTGCATCTTTAGTTACCCATAACAAAGCATACTTTGTTGCCTCCGAAAGGTCCTGCACAATCGTTGGGAACTGACTATCCTCGGGTAATTCCCAAGCCATCAGCGCTGTGGATAACAGAAGCCATGCATAGTGGAAATTCTTCCCCTGTTCCTGTGCATCGCAACAGTTCTCCAAGAAATCTCTGCACAAGTAGTCTACCTAGTTAAATTGGACCCTTTATGCGTATTGCACGGCAAGTGCAACCACTGGCGTGGGCACCTCATCCATGCGACACTTCTGCATAACCTTCCCAGCCAGTATCTGCGTCACGAATTTGACCAAAACGTTGTTTATGCTGGAGATCGCGTACCCTCTCTTCTTCTTCTCCAGCTTGAACTTTTTCTTCATGGCCTCTGCGATGGCCAGATCATCACTTTTACCTTCCGAGATATTCGTTGGGTCCTCCCCTTTGCAAGGGATTAGGTAATTCTGTGAATTAGGTGGTCTGTGATGGGGATTGGCTCCTCCAGCCACAAACACCCATCATGCACCACGTAGAGCAGCTTCCTGATGACAAAAATAGTCACTGGGGTGTGATGTTTATGTGACACACAGAGCAGGTTTAACAGGGCTGCCTTTTCCATACCTTGCAACCACTGGTGCGGCTCCAACTCGATGACTCTCGGTGGTGTGTTTTTCTGCTGGTGCATGAGCTACACGGTTGCCAAATGTGGGAACTTCTCGTGGCCTATGAGATCCCAGCCTTCAAATTTTAATACCAGCACTCGCCCCAAGTGCGATCTGTAAAAAATGATGTCGTCGGGGAGCAGCGAGGTCTGCAAAGAGATCTTGCTCTCATCCAGGTCCTTGGGCACCCTTGCTTTCCCCTTCTGCGGAGGAACATACGCGGGCAACTTGGTCAGAGGGTCCGCAAGCAGAGTTTCCACCTCCATCTCTACGTCTTCCTCCTCCTCTACCAGGATTTCTTCAAAGTCTTCCTCCTCCTCATCGACTTCCAAATTGATCACCTTCCCCTTTTCTTCCATGGTAAGTTTAGTTCTCAGTGGGTTTCTAGGGGACATGAGCATCGGTACCATAGGTTGCTTGTCTTTCTTGGGTCTCGGCGTGCATGGAGATTTAGGGATTTCTGCCACTATCTTGGCACTTTTTGGGGCTTCTCCTACTGTTATGGCCCATGCTGCCTCCTTAGCGGTCATTGCTTTGATATCCATGGCTTCTTCAGGTTTTGACATCATTCTAGTTAGGAGGTCCTACATCTCTTTCAACAATGTTTCAAACACTCAGCTTGCTCTCAAAGCCTCAAAGTTTGGAAGGTCCATAAACAGTTGATAGCGCAACAGCTCAATTCTCAAATGGCCAAGTGTTATTTGCTGGACAACCCTTTTAAATTTATAGTGCCTTTTGAATTTGAATTCGACCGTTCCCCCCACTTTGGTCCATTAATGCTCCCTTGGTGGTAGATTTTCCCAAATCTAGCCCATAAAGTTCACCTTAAATGCCTACCGCCCGCTCCATTTGGTCTCAAACCAAGCATCACATCATGAATAGTGACTATAACAGTCACTTTCTAGCAAACTCGTGCGGCAGTGCAGCTACCCTCGCGCTGTCGCGAGCCCTGTGCCACTTCACTCCTGCGCGCAGTCCTAACATCACGCAGCGTCCAGGCATAATATTTTATAGTTCCGCGCTTCCTTCCAGCTACTTGGAGCACTATGACTGTGCTTCCTGTGGCTAGTCAAATGGCCAAGCCACCTATGTATGGCTTCAAATGACTACCATTTACTTTTCCTGGGAAGAGTTTGCCATTTAATTTCACCAACTGCACCATGCCATCCTCTGTGATTTCCTTAACAACATAAGGTGAATGATAGCGTGCAGTACCCAATTCAATGCCTGGAAATGTTGCTTTTTTGTTACTTCCCATTCAAATTTGTCCAAGAAGTTATTTACCTTGCTTAACCCATCATAAGTAGGCAGGTCTCTTACCTTTGTCGATACGTAGTGCAGTGATCTTGTCATCATATTACAATTCAGCATGGTTACTTCATGTAACCAATTCTGCCATCATTCTATCTCTTCATCAAAATCTAACGTACAGGAGCTCTCGCACTCCCATGAAATTTGCCCATCCGCGGTGGGATTCACCCAATCTTCCTCTTGCTCGGTTATCTTGTAGATGCACTCCAATTCATCATCACTTTCATAGTCATGCATCAGCTCTGTATAGTGCGATCCTTCAGTAGGGTCTAGGGGTATAACTACGCGTAGAGACTTATACTCAAAAATCATCTTGTGCTTCTTCAAATTAATCACCCCGTTCATGTCAATGGCCCAATCAATTCCTAAGAGCGCGGGGTAGGGATTGTTGTCATCAAAAATCTCTATCACTTCAAAGTCTTCTAGCGTGCTCGCTCCTTCAGTGTCCATAGTTATTCCCTGCAATCACCCCATGGGTATTATCTTTTGTTGGTTTGCCATTCACAGTTGAATAGGAGACCACTGCAACGTAGGTCTCCCCATTCACTCCCATGTTTGTTTTGGCAGAACATTTGCATACGATCCTAAATCCAAGATTACTTGGTCCATTTCATATTCTCCAATCTGTGCAGTAAGTCTCATTTCTCTTCCCGTCCTTGTCTTTATGCTTTCCAATCTTTCAAACTACGTGCGGCTCTCTTGGCGCAGTCCCAGCGCATCTGTTAATGAGTTCCTATAATCCTTTTATAGCCTTACTGTCGCATAGTAACTTCATACATGTTTCCAGGAACATCGTGAGCATAGATGGGTCCATCTTCGGCTCTAGTCTATCTTTGCTTCTTGAAGTGGAGGCATCAACGAAGCTCTTCTTAGCTTCCATAAAGGTTTCCCAGGTGCACTCCAAATCAAACTCCGCTTCTTTTACCGGAGCTTTGCGAACCCAAGTACTATCTTCTAGTTGTTTTCCTTTGTCATCTCCCATCGTGATTCCACTTCGGAGCACAATATTCACATTTGGGTCTTCCTCATGCGACTCAGACCTCATCATGTACAGGTTCTGAGTCAGTGGAGGCGGTAGTGCTCCTTTGTCGCAAATCCTAGCTATTAGTGTAGGACAATCTTCCGTATCGTGATCAAACAAGGTGCAATACAAACATGATGGGAGCATTGGATTCATACAATCATGGGCATAATGTCCTAGCCCTCTGCAATTGTAGCATATCAACTATCCGCGACCTCTTCCAGGTCCTCCTCCACCTTGGCCTCGTCCATGCCCCCGAAATCCTGTTCGCGCCATGCATGTATTCTGGTCTAGCGGCCATGATTCGACCTGAACCCTGTAGGTAGGAGTTCTATCTATCATCAACTCATAGCTTCTACAAGTGTGCTCATCATGTCCCACCGACCTACAAAAATTACAGAACAACTATTGCTAATTTTGTGTATACTTTTGTAACAAATGGCAGTTGTCTGTAGCATGCTTTCGACCTATTTTATAAATCGCGCATCGCAAAGCAGGTGCTGCGCTAGGTCTTTCTTGCGCTTCTGACCTTAACGGCATTAGTCCTCCTCCTGCAAGGTAATTTGAGAAAACCAGGCAGTGGTCCTTGTCATGACCCTGACCCTTGCATTTTATACACCACAGCTCTTCGCGCACTTCTAGTTGAACTGTCCTGTCCTGTTTCAAACTCTGCATCTCAAGGCATGAATTCTTCAGTTGCGTGTGGATTTGCTAAAATCCCAAGTTGGGATCCTCCATAAGGGTCTCATGCAGCCTCATTGCAATCTCTAAGGCCTCTTCCTGAATTGTTAACTTCTGCTACGATAGCGCACTCCTTAAATGTGGTGTTAGTGATGCTACAAACCACTCGCGGTGTTGCCCATTCGTCAGATTCATATTAGCTTCGCGAATCGTACATTTCAGCCTCTGATCCAGCTCCCAAGGAGTCTCACCTAGTAGCATTGTGATCTCTTTGAATCCAATGATGGACTGTGCTTTAGAATTTGGCCTGTTGAATTCCTTATTTAGTGCAATTTGGATATTTGTGATTCCCGCATTCAGATTATCATTAGAATGCTTAATATACCATGTTAACGCATGATCCTGCCGAGTACTAACTAGTGTTGCTTTTTTTATATTTTCATCTGTAACTCCCTGTGCTTCCCATACAGCTCTCACAACATACCAAAATTGGTCTAGATCCTCATTTCCCAATCCCTTGAACATAGACAACTTTATTTCTCTTGGCATATTGAATCGTGGTGGTGGCGGAGGTGGTACGGGTGAAGATGGAGGTGATGGTGGTGAGGCTGGTGGCGGTGTGGGTGGAGGTGGTATTCACGGAATTCTTTGCCAAATCAAATGGATCACACTTCGTAGAGAGACCTTCGTGAGCTCTTCCTCGTCCCCTCGTGGAGGTGAAATCAAGGGGCTATTTTCAAGTCCCTTAATTCCTTCGTTCCTGTAATATTTTCCACTTCGTGTAGCCCCGAACATCAATGTAACTGCATAATCCTCTTTTCATACAATAACATTTTAATCCAAGTATTCAGAGACTTTATGTACTTACCTCACGGTCCTTTGAGAAAGCGTCGCTCTACCTCATTGTAGCTGACTGAGGTGTCAACCGCGAACTCAGTAATGAATCCTCCTATAATTTGATCAAGCCAGTGATCAACAATGCACATGATCTTATCCTCTGATGCTTCCCATCTTCACACTAACTCCGGGGTCCACACAATAGGACCTTCCAATTTCCACCTTCCTTGGCTATCTGCTAGCTTCGCAATCCACTCGTACAGCTCAGTAGGGAAGGATGCGAAGAAGATTTTGTGGATCTCTGTGTATAGGTAGTAGTCTAACCACTCTTCTTTTGTCAGTCACGGATTCATGTTCTCCTGTGCCGCAAAATCATGAATTCTCTTGTCCAACCAACCTTCAATTTCCTTCTTAGTTGGATTCCAATGATATGACATTAGAAATCTCTATGTAAATTCTGGTCTCGGAAATAGAACCATTTGTTGGCTTGATGGGGCCTAACCCAAGTTCAGAGTTAATTAGCCAAACAAATCCCTACACTACTGGCCCTTTCGGCATTAGCCCGTGGAGCACAGACTGAAGTCTCACCCGAAGCAGTATGGGGGGATGCTGGAACCAAGTTTCCACACCCTTGAGATGTCTAACGTGTTGATTTAGTCCAATTGTGCCTACCTTGGCGCAGGTCACTTCGCACACTAGTATGACCTATGAGACCTTTGAGATCTATTAGAATTACCTTTCACGCAACCCTAACCAGGGGCTGAGATAATTTCACACCGTTGTGGCCGTGATCTACACTATTTCCCCCAATTACAACATGTATCTTACTTATCTTCTTGTAGATGTTAGTTAACTTCGCTCAAACAAATATTCTATTTCAAATTCAATCAATCAACACAGATACATATGTTCACACATCATATAAACAGTAGAAGTACAATTTATAACCAATACATTCAATGCATAAAACAGGAAATAAATACATAGAATTGAGGTAAAACTTCTCTTTATTAATGCTCCAACTGTTACAGACTCGACTCGCCCTGCGCACTCAGCTGCAAGGGTCCGCGCACTCAGCTGTGGACTACTAGGCCTCTACGCACTCCACTGCAAAGCCTTCTCCTACTCTACGACCCAAAGACTTGACTCTACACTTAGATCTTCCACTATGCTCCTATTCCATGATCATCAATTGACTGATTTACAACTTAGAGCCTTGCGCTATTTATAGAATCCCATGGTCCGCAGACCATGGGTAGATCTCTATAGCCGACATTACATTACAAAATTGAGGGTGGACAACCCTATGACTCATTGACAACTTCCCGCTCTGTGCCCACAAATTGTGGAGTCTTTACATCGGATTTACATCTTTTGGCCAAAATCTGGGCTTTAAGCCCCAAAACTTTCCTTGGGTGATCCCGCACCCAACAAGAGAAATTTGGGTAATGCCCCACTTTGGGTTCGGTTGCCAGGGTTACCTATGAATTATTGGTTTGACACAAGAGAACTAGGGATCATCAAGGGGGTTTTTTAGAAGTGGACCATTCATTGGAAGTTACAGGGAGGATGGGAATCACTCAAATCCTAGTAAACATTGGTACTAGTGAATACATTTACCTAGACATTAATATAAGATTCAGAGGTATCACCCACAAATAGAAGTTGGATTATGAGGGCGTCCTATATAGGTCTCGATGTTGTCACAAAGTGGGCCATTTGAAGGAGGATTGTTTGCTCGGTTTAAAGGAAATAGGAATGTTAGTTCAAATACACATGATAATCTTCATAAGGAGGTTGGTTAGGCATTTACGAAACAAACCCAACTAGTTTTTCCTGTAGGGACTATAGGGACTCCTGATGGCCCAATGGAGATGATGGAACCAGGTGATCAGGAATATCAGAAGAAAAGGAATGTCAACTTTGATACCCATTGTAATCTTCGTAAAGAGGTTGGTCAAGCATCTTTGGAATAGAATCATATAACTTTTCCCACAGGGACTGTAGGGACTATTCAAGGCATAGTGGAGATGATGGATTTGGGGCGCCAAGTTGAATGAAAATAATCACCTTAAGTTTTTGGATATGTACCTATTGCAGCAATCCCCCCATTAGAAGTCGAGAATCCGGTTATAGGATTTGTTCCTACTATTTCTTCTTTAACAATGTTTATTTCCTATTTAGAAATGGATTATGTTTGTAATAAAACTTGTGCCTCTCAAGCTAACAAACCCCATCCCATTGTATGCCCTATCCTATTGACAACCTACCTCTTTCACTCCACCCAACCCATCTTGAATTCTAGCCTCTATTTCTTTAGCATCTTCCCATTTGGGTTACTTTCTCTGCTCATCGTCAAAATATGTGTCACACACTATCATGTCAACTAACAATTTCAGTAAGGTACGGGGCCAAAAAATTTATTATCTAAAGCTAAGAAAATTTCCAACTATGAGGTAACCATGGGCCAACAAACTATCATCCCCGAGGTGCATAGATTAATGTCAACCCCTACCCATGTTCCATGATGATCTGCTTATCTTTTAACTATCAGGGTTTGGCTAGTGCCCCTAAAAAACTAGCGCTGAAGAAATTGGTAAAGTTAGCAAACATTGACATTATATTCCTGCAAGAATCCTCAAGTCCCTGCGACTCTATCTCTTGGGCTTTCAAATATCTTTTGATAGAATATAATTTTGTAGCATTTGATGTGCAGGGAAGGTATGGAGGCCATGCACTAGGGATATTTGAGATCAATAAAACTTTTATTAGCGCGAGGCTTTAATTTGGAGTTGGGGGTTGATATATTTTCAACTGAGGTAGGGATGGCACTAAAGGTTATGAACATCTATGCCCCTTACCAGGAGAGGATGGGTTTTTGGGACTCTCTTTTGGGTCAATCCTTTATGACGGAGCAAAACCTAGTGATGGGAGGTGACTTAAACTTCTCAATTGGGTTATCAAAAATTTCAGGCCCTCGTGCCTATCTAAACCCTCTTTTAGACTATTTGTCTCATAAAATGGAAGAGATGGGTCTCATATAATTTCTAGAAGAATCGACTGGTTCCTAATAGTTGATTCCCTTGCTGAGCACATCCCCTTGTTCCGTCAATGGATTGGGCGGGGAGGTGAATCTGATCACCACCTAATCTTTTTGGAATTGAAAGGTGATTACACTACACTACGAATCCCTTTCAAATTCAACTCCTCATGGCTAAAATAGGAATATTTCCGAATTCTGGTAGTAGAAAATCGGTCCAATCATGATCATAAGTTTGATAATTCGATAGCCTTAAAATTTGCTAAAAATTTGGAAAGGTTAAAAAAAAAAACCATTTCCTGGGCTGTGAAAAAAAATAGAAAAAGGATGAGGTCGAACTTAAATATATATAAGTGTAATTGGAAATATTAGAAGACCCGAAAAGACAGGGATACATCTCAAACAAGTCTAAACAAAGAGTGATCCATCTTGAAGCAAGCAAGAGGAAAAATTTGGCGAACGAGGAGGAGATGTGGCATCTCAAGAGAAGAATGCTCTAGCTTAAGAGTGGGGACAAAAATAATGATTTTTTTCAACAATATGCAAAGGGCATGAAATTTCAAAATACTATTTGAGAACCGAAAAACCAAGAATTTGGTAGAGAACCTAAACATAGAATCTGGAGTTCTACCAGTGTGTCGCCAAGTGTTGACACTCCATCAAACACCCTCTAAAGATTTTCCTACATTTGAATTTTGGAGCCTAAATAGGATCTTTTGATCTGTTATTCCATGGTCCCTTCATGGTCAATTGATTTTTTATTCTTCTTCTCATATTCAAGTATCAAAATTACTTTCTCATACATGTTCATTCCTCGAATAATTTACAAATGAACGTATTTTTACGCAATCTTAGATAGGTATTGCACAACTCCTTAACGTAAGTCTTGCATAATTACTATTGATAGTGACTATGCAATAGTGTACTGTGCAACATATGTTGATGATCAATGTGCACTCTCCATTGAAAGTCTCTCTCACTTTGGCTGCAATTGTACTACTATTCCAATGAGTATTCTCAGCTATAGCTTTCACTTTTGTGGATGTCCTTTTTTCTTACTTTCATTTAAAAAAATGTTTTTGTCACGTTATCTTCACTTTTGCATGTGTCAGTTTAATTTTCTTTAACTTTTGCATGCATCACTTTCATTTTCTTCAACTTTTGTAAGGGTCTTTTTCACTTTTTCTTGTTGTTGTAAGTGTCACTTTTAACTTTTGACTTCATGTATGCATCCCACCTTCGCACATCACTAGAGGCACTTCTAGAGCACTATTCCACAATAGATGGTCCTATATATCATGAGAATATGTGATAGCTAGATTCTTGTAGCTTAGTGCACTTTCTAGTGCCAATCGACACTTGTGTCGCAACTTGTATTCTAAGTGTCACAATGCTACATTTTAACTATCACACTTAGAAATAAGTGTTGTTTTTCTATCATGTCAAGGAGTGATCATTCATTTTGAATCTTGTGCGTTTCCCTAGCTTGTATTGATGGAAGTCATGTGTGTGATCTTCATTTGAGTCTCATTAGAATGGGTTTCTTTCTCTCACTCTACTCGGCCCACACTCAGCCATTATAAATCTCTTCTTGGTCCTCTTGCCCAATGCAAGTTATGAAGGGTTTAACATTTCACCAAGTGATTAGAAATCCCTATCCATGAGCTTCATTGATGAAACCTTTTCCTATGAACTTGAGCACTAGATATTTTCTCAGGTCAGATCCTTTCATTGTGCATTAAGAACCTTCAAAGCATAGTCACTAACCCTTGTTTCTTGTACTGACACACTTCATTGAGCTCTAATCAGTTATGCCTTGTATAGAACATGGAGAATTTCTAGTTGATAACAAGGACTTCTCCATCTCCTTTCAATGATAAACTGCACAATACATAGGCTCCCTCTCCTTCACAATGTAGTGAGAATCCTCCTAGCAAAGTCACTTGACTTTTTGTTGCTTTCCTTAGCTAACTACACAACTCTCTCTTATAGTGAGCCTCCCTCAGCTTAGTTCACATTTGTAGGGGACAATGAGTCCACCTCTGATCTACTGCAACCCTTAATTGCACTAGCATGGAAGCCTAACCCTCAAGCACTACACATTGCGTAGGTACAATGCCTAATCTTACCTTCTCTACCGAATGAAACCCATCACTGCACCATGCCTTGTTATAACTTGTCTCCCTTAATGAATTAAGTAGTTCTAGTGCACAGTGAGGTCCTCCCATAGCCATTGGGAATCTAAACTATGCTATCATGGTCTCCTTCTTCCTTGAGCCCTGAGCACTGTGTCATTTCACTCAAAAGGCTCATCAACCTTGTCCCTTGCACTTTCTCACTATGTTGGAACCTAAAGAGACCCTCCTTATAGCACATTGTGCATTCCTAGTGAGCAATGGTGTCCTCCTTCAACCACAACTAATCTCAATTGTGAAATTCTCAACAAGCCTTTTTTTCTTAGCCCTCACACAGGCTCATCACAATCAACTTCTTCCATGAGTAAAGTAGGGGTAGAATAGATTATTTCCAAACTGGTCTTTCATTTTCATGAGTGAACTTAATTGGTAGGTGTACCACCTGAACAGGGCAAGGTTGTGCTCAAGGAAGAAACCTCTTATACTTTGAAAACATAGCCTTGGATTATCTAGCTTGTCATATGAGAGAAGATCATTATTTGGAGAAGCAAGAAGTGACTTAATGCTCAACTATTGGAGCTAATGTCTCACCATTGTAACTATGTACTTGGATCTTTCACTTAATAATTAGAAGCTCATTGGGCTAACATAATTTTATGAATGTGTCATGAATGTTGTAAGATTATTCTTTATATGTTTGCAGTATATGATATGTTCACATGTACTAAAGAAATTGAACTACTTCATTGGATTTGGTGCTTATCTTGTTGGATGTGTGTTATACTTTCTTTAATGATCGTTGTGTCTGAACTACTTCACTAGATAAGTAATGAATATTTTGTTGTTCTCATGTTCCTCTCTTAGGATAGCACTATTACTTTCCTTTTAGAGACTCGATGTTGTCTCCCCTCTTTTGAAAGCCTACTTTTCAAACGCTATGTGCATACTCTCTTATGTTATTGATTGCAACTAAGGAAAACCATTGAGTTATGGTGGCCAGGTCGATACTCCAAATGGGGATCCTACTCCAAATGGTGTGAGGTTTAATTGGGACTTCACATCGGAGAGACCCCCTTGTATTTTGGTGGTATATAGCATAGGTGACACCACGGTAGCCTAGTGCGAGGTCAACCTGTTCTCCCTTGAACATTGTGCATGGTTACCTCTGAGAGATAGACTATGGGATAGAAATATTATTATCAACTATTGTGATAGAATTACCATCTATGTAGGCCCACCTTAAACCTCCTAACACCATGATAGGCCCGCTTTACATGGGCACTAGTTCCTCCGCCAGATAATGCATGTCCTCCACATCATCTTAGCCATCGTTGTGATGTAGGCTACACCACGCCATCTTGGTCCTTGTCAGCCTGGGTGTTTCTCTTGTGCAACCTCTTGTGAGCTTTCAAGATGTAACCTCTGGGCATACATCATCTCAGGATGTCTCTTCCCCTTAAGCCCAGTCCCACCTACCTTCTTTTATTCTTGTTGCTTGCCCGTTTAGATATTAATTACTTACTGCAAACAGACCTAGGGATGTGAACACGGAAAGGAAAGAGTCATGCATACCCACCTCTTGGTTGTCGATTTCTCACATTTAGTATTGTCCCTTCATTACACTAGCCTCATGCTTGGTTATTTGTTATGACCACATGGTCAATAACCTAGATTTATTGTTGGGCCTTAAAATAATAATAATTGTGGATCCTTTGTGCTCCACCCGCATGCTTCAACTCGTCTTTGTTAAAGCTCTTAACAGAAAATTACAAGAATATTTTAATATTCTCATGAACAACCATTTTTAAAGTCTCAAGGCTTAGCCCCAGTCACCACACTGTCTATAAACACACATAGGTTGGATTTAGTGGTTTTTATGGGCACTTGGACCTAAAGCTAGGGCTAAGGCCATTACACTGAAGGTTTTATATGGCATGCCTTTGGAGTTATCCCTCTTAATATTACAACAGCTTCGGCCCAACCAACGAGTGTATAGTTATTTAAAAACACACATATATATACACAAGTTGCAATGTCTCTCATGAGCTTAAATATATAAACACCAACCAGATGAACAAGCCAGTTGCGCATGTCATTAAAACAAAAGAAGAGAGAATTTCAATAGAAAATATTTCTTCTTCATGCTCAGCTAATTAGATTAGTTTCAAGCTTCGAGTAAGGACAAGAGTTGAACCATTCCTTCAACAATGCAACAAAATGATAATATCACAGAGATCTACCCATCTCTCAACACACATTCCATTTTTGTTTAGAGAATTTTTAGCGAAATCACATAATTAATCATTTGTCGACGCGTTTCGAACCAACTAGACTCTCGATGAATACATGAATAAAACATTCCTAAGATTATATTTTGGGCACTTGCAATACATTTTCATGCCAATTTGACCTCCCTGGCCATTAACTTGAGTAAAATAATTTCCTGATGCCAATGTATGATAAGTAAATATATTAAGCATAGGAAATCATGAGTATATTAGTCCTCCAGGGATGAACCATTCCTCGTTCATTGCTTATATCTTTAACATTGTATAGGAATTCACATTTCTAATTATTCCGTAAGAATTAACCAACAAAATGAACCAATATCATCATAAGCATTAAACCCAACAAATTAATCATATGCATAAAGGTACATGCATAAAGGCTTGAATATACTTATGTTATTAAAATGTGATCGATAAATGGGATTAGGACTTCAACTCTCCACCCAACCATATACAGTTGTAGTCAAGCCTTACTTGCAATTCTCACCCCTAAGCCAAATTCACAAGCCTGGGGTGGGGTGCTTATAGGTGCTTTCAACTAATGGAAACAATGGAAACAAGATGTCATAAGGCCATGGTTTCCTCATCCACCAGTTAATCTCATTACATCTCTCACAGTTCATCCATACATACATTCATGCCAACATTTCACAATACAGAGAATCCCAGCTCACTTCTAGGAGAAGAGAGGCCACTATCAAGAAGGTTCATTAGTGGTGAAATTGTAAATTTTAAATAAATCACTCTCTAGGTGGTTCATCAATGAGTCAAGAACTAGAGTTTTATCCCAGGGAAGCTCCTGGTGGTTCTTTTAGTCGTCACAAGAACTAGGGTTTCTTCAGCCTTACAAGTAAGCCATATTGTCTAAACCATTCACACAACAATATTTTCTTAAAAGGTTCCTCACATATGATCCTTTTTCAAGGATTTGATACAGTTCCAAAGACCACTTGATGGAGTTGTACATGCAGAGTATGTGCACTATCATCCTATTGATGACCTCAATCTAGCCATCAGTCTGAGGATGGAAGGCAGTCAATTTTTTGAACGCATCCAACAAACTTCAGCCACGTGCTATGACCTCCACAGAACACTTTCTTGGAAAAGCGGGAAGAATTTTTATTTTTTCATTTTTTTTGCAGGAATTGTTTTTGGGTGGTGAGTTTGCAGATCAGATTTGAAACTTTTGGTCCAACATTGACAAAAAAAAATAACATATCTGGATTCCTTGCGAAAAAAATACCCAGATTCAAAAAAAAAAAATCAGTTGAATCAAAGTCGAGATGAGGGAGATATGACTGATTTAAAATAAGCTACGTTGCATAAATTTTTCTGATGACAATTCATGGACGAGAACTTTCCTATCATTTTTTGCAGTTATTGTGCAGAATTTCAAAAAAATTATTGTAGATATGAGCTCCTCCCGAAAAATTTCCCAATTTCAGAAAACAAATTGGTTGAATCAAAGTTCTGATGAGGGAGATATCGTTGATTTAAAATCAACTATTTTTTGATAACTTTTATGACAGCAAGACAGTTGTAGCACGAATCTGATTTTACAGAGTGTACAGGTAGGGATTTCAATCACATGGGAAGATGCAGAATGATCATTCTATTTCTAAAAATAGGTTTTAATAAATATTCTGGGTTAAGTTTATCGAGTTATGCCCATTTTAAATCTGGAGCGGCATTTGAAGCGGGTTCCCTTTGGAGATGTGCCCTCCCAACCTGCTTTAGTAGGCACCTGCTTCACATTCATCAATTTCAGAATAGCAGCATCCGACTTGGGTTCTTTGGAGACGTGCCCTCCCACCCTAAGCTATGTAGGCACCTGCTATTTCATCAACAACCAACATCACAGTTATGGGTCAACCACCCAAAATCCTTGTCATCGAAGTCCATTTGCTAGGCCACACATTGTTAGTATCACAGTTGGTCATAAGCATTACAAGGTATCTCTATCCTTGGATATTTGTTTTTCATGGTTATGGGTCATCCACAAACCCACACTTCATTGAAGTCCATTTTCTAGGCCGCACACTATTAGTATCGTTGTTGGTCACAAGCATTACAAGGTATCTATATCCTCGTATCTTCGTTTTTCATGATTATGGGTCATCCACAAACCCACACTTTATCGAAGTCCATTTGCTAGGCCACACACTATCAGTTGCATAGTTGGTCACAAGCATTACAGGGTATCTCTATCATCATATCTGTGTTCATCATGGTTATGAGTTAACCATGTGAAACTCTTCTGTTTAGTGGCTCTTCATATTCAACAAAGGCTTCTCAGGAGGAACTTCATGCAATGGGGACCATTTCTTCTTTAGGAGGGAGGAATGACCCGAATGGAAAATTGCATCCACCCATGGTATTCATCCACCCATAGTATTCATTCCCCCATGGAATTTACCCATCGTATTGTAAGTGGCATCTACCCATGGTATTCATCCATCCATGGTATTTATCCACCCATGGAATTTACCCATGATATTGTAAAGTGGCATCCACCCATGATATTCATTCACCCATGTTATTTTCCGATGGTATTGTAGGTGCCATCGACTCTTGGTATTCATCCTCCCATGGTACTTATCCATTCATGGAATTTACCCATGGTATTGTAAGTGACATCCACCCATGGTATTCATTCAACCATGGTATTTACCCACTCATAGAATTTACCTGTGGTATTGTGACCAAAAAAGGTTATAAGTAACAAGTTGCATTTTCTAAAAGGACAAAAGGTCCACCATAATGTAGCATTTACAGTTATTATCTGTTTTAATAAAAAAAGTTTCTTTATGGTTTTGTTATTGTGTGTTCTCCTCTTTTCTTATCGCATTTGAATTTTTCAGATCTTGGGGGCCTCCCCCCAAGATCCAAATTCGAGTATCCAAGGGGAAATAGTGGGTTAGGTCTACACTGACGTCCAAACTAGGGTCTTGAAACCCTAGCGAGGATGGCTCCTCTGGCACCGAAAATAATTCATAATTCAAATTAGGTGACATCACTAATGAAAAGGGAGGAAAACCTTATGAGACTGCCGATACCGTTTCCAAGTTGGAAGGGAGGAAAAAATCCCTACGTTTGGTGTGCCAGGTGTCACCATGGTCTCCAAATCGAGTGCATGAGTTGGCATCTTAGTCCAAATGAAGATATTATCATATGGGTCGATGGAATAATCCACCTCATCCTCCATTCCACCCTTTCTCCACACCTGTTACAACCCTAAACCATTAGCAACATGTAAGGAATGAATTGTATTGCAAACCATACATCATTTTCCGTCTAACAACCACCGACTTCTGGATCAGATACTATCAGTGTCACCTCCCTCTGACACTTTTACCAACCCTTGACTGAAACCACGATCTGACAAATACTGCATAAGGCATATCTTAAACCACAAACCCCTATATCCATGGTTGCACATATATGTCTCCACTTTGCGAGGTTATCAACTTCACTATTTTATTTGTTTATTAAATTTTATTTCAGGATTTGGATGTTATTTTACTTTTTTAATGTATTTAATGACTATTAAAATTTCTGCAATGGCAAAGGGTAATTTTTTTTTTTTAAATAGTAAATTTGAGATGTAAGTATTTAAGTTATTCATCATAAATCTTTCATTTGGTTAAATTACAAGTTTACATATAAGGAAAGCCAATGAGAACTATCTCAAATCTAAGCATTTGTGAAATCCTTTTAAAATTGTGTTCCATCAGTGTGATTGGTGTTTTTCTTATCATATATACTTTTCTTCACTTTTAAGAGATAAACACAGAGACATGTACGAAAACACGATGTTTTCCTAGTTTTAGTAATAAATCAAACGAATTGTTATTCCTAATTATGCTAATAAATCCCTTTTCATGTGGTCATTCTTTCTTGTTATTTTCTTTTGCATAATGTTCACCAACTTGCGCTAACTTGTAATAGACATAAAATAAGAGGTAAAAAAACAAACGACCTTCACCAATTTTTCAAGGTACAAGTGAAGTAAATTTGAAATTCCAAATCTAAACTAGATGGATAGATGCATGCAGGGGAGATGAAGATGGCCATGCAGAGACAAACTTTTGTTATGTCCTTCCTATTTAATTTTAAAAACATTCAAATTTATTGTTAAATTTAAAACTTATATATATATATATACACACACACATGGATAATATTTCATATTTAAGTTTCAATCTCATATCTGATATGGGGTTTTGAACCATGAAGTACACAATGGACAAATACATGTGGGAGAGGTGGGAGAGCATGAATGTTATGTTGCTAGAAGGTTGGAGGCAGTGGATGTAGGTCATAATTTCATGGTATCTATCTTGTATGGGATAGTAAATATTAAGCACCATGCTCTGAATTAATGATTGTTTTAATTGGTTTAATGTATTTTCATCTTATGCATTAGATGAGAATAAAATGATATTAAATGAACAAGATGAAAGGCACTAAGCCAATAATTGACTTAGTGCATGATGCTTAATACTTATCGTTTTTAAAGTGTGACCCTGCTACTCCTCATTGAAATACCTTTTAATTTCCATTCCTTAATTTTCGTCCAAATTTTAGTTTTGAGAGAATGAGCATGTTAATATTTAGACAAATGTAATGCCATACTGCTCAAATTAAGACACTTAAATATGGAACTAACACTTAAGGAATGTAAATAACAAACAATTCCAAATTAATTAAGGAATGCAAATAACAAACAATTCCAAATGAATTTAGTTGAGAGGCTCATTCTATAATCTAGTATGAGGATGATGTGTAATTTCGTTGGTGCGCAACTTGGAGTTGACACTTGTCCTTTAAAAAAATACTTTAAATAGAAAAATATTCTCGGTTATAATAAAAACTTAAATGATTGTACATATTTGGTTAGTTTTAATTAAAACCATTAAAGTAATTAAAAAAACAACTTATATTTCTCTTAGAGAGATGGAGAATGTGTGTTAATGTTGACCTTAGTAAAATATTTTAATGCTCAGAAGGAAAAACTAATTAAAGGTAAAATAATTGAGGTGTAGACTAGTCGATTTGTGTGTGGTTTAGTCCCAAGCCCTCTTAATCACTCATTTATCAAGTCAAAAATGCAATTTGAACAATGAAAAATTACACATGGTCTATATAGAGAGAAACATAAAACCACTATAGATCCATTTTAATCATTGATTTCTCTACATTCTAAAAGACAATTCTAAATTAATTTAATATTGAATATGTTTTTTTATTACATTAAAATTATGGGTAACAGCATGATCATTGTGTTATATTTTTTCTTCCAAAAACATGTTAATATTTTTAATACAAAATGTATACTTACAAAATTTTCATTAACTATTTGATGGAATCTTATTTTAATCATGACTCTACAATAAAATTAGCCCACATTCATCGTATCATCCTACAAATCTTTGACCAAATGACTTCTAATATTAATAAATGAATTTTATATATTAGTTGAAAGGGACGATTTGAGTTTACACCAGTCGAGTCAACAAGAAAAGGAAAATCCACCAAAATCCCGTATCAGATACGACTCCTTTTGAATTTATGTATAAATGACTTTCAGTCAATAAGGAAAAATCCGCGAAAGAGTATTAGTATTAGTTAAGTTGAAAGGGACGATTTGAGTCAACAAGAAAAGGAAAATCCAACTCACCTCCTTGATGCTTTAATTAATATAAAATGTATTTTTTAATTTTTTAATTCAATATGATTATATTTTTAATCAATTTTTTTTATGAATTTTTTTTCAGAATAGGAAAAAAAACAGCATACGTTTTTTGGAAGATTCTTTTATAAGTTAAATTTTTTTTATCATTAGAAATAATGATTATTGATTAAGATATTTTTTTAGTGGTTCACAACGATAATCATAGAATACAATTTATAATATTAAGTGGAAAGAGACTATATTGAAACAAAGCATATTGAAAACAATTTTATAAATAGTTTGAACAAGTTCATTTTCTTATTATCATCATAATTTTTTATTTTTATTTAAGTTTTTAAAAATAATTGTTATCAAATAGAATTTATAGTAAGCTAAAAAGTATGTATTAATTTTGGTATTTATGTATAGTTAATGGTTTAGGATTTGTTTTTTATTAGCTTATTTTATAAATAAAATTGACATGCTTTTTTTTTGTTATATAGAGATTTAATATAGTTATAAAATTCTATAATGATTTAATTTTGACAAGTGGTCAAGGGCTAATTCATGTATGATGATAGTTTAGACCATCATTTCCAAAGTTTTATTGCCAATTTAATAGTGGCCTATAACTTGTATTTCAATATTACTAGTTATTTTACACATTAATATTACAATTGGTGGTCATCATCATACTTTGGACCAACACAAGTGGGATACTCAATAGTACATTCCTAAATTGACATTTCATTTATTAAACACTCGAATATTATGTATGCATTGTAAATATGTATATTGATTCGTTAAATATTTTTTCTTTTATTCTTTGCAATAATGCATTTATTCTAGACTTAAGGAACCCTCAATCTTGCATATTTGGATTTGTATTCCTAATGTTCGTCAATACTTTGTGGAAGCAAAGATAGCGTGCTCAATTTACCTTGTTGTTGGTAGATTGTTGCAAGGTTTACAACAATGATGTCTACAAATTCTTGTGTCTTTTATTGATCTCATTATGATGGGTTGTCTATGATTCGTGGTAGTTTTCCTATATCTTTGAAAAAAATTATATAGTGGCAACTAAATATGAAATTGATATTTTATGAGAAAGGCTCACACAAATGGCTCTCAATTTACACAAAAATTTCAATCCCTATACTCCTAATCCCATTAATGAAAGTGTAATGAATATGCTTGCTTTCTTCTTGGAATACTTCCAATGATTCTCCTTGTAAAGGATGTAATGTTTCATATATAGGAACCTTAAGGGATCCATATATAGTAGTTGCTTCTATGTTGAAAGCTACAACTCCTATCAAGGCAAGGAGTAGTATTGTTTTGCATCCTTTGATTTCTTGAGTAAATAATGTAGCTCATAAGTTAGGATTTTCCAATGTCTATTATTCTTTGGATGATCATATTTAGGAGTTGTTTTTTTTTCCTTGTTGATAATATTATAGGAGTATGTCAATGTAATTAGTCTACCTTTGACCCCTTCGATCTATTCAATTCAAATATGTATAAGTTGTAAATAAGTTATTATGATGATGGGATTCAAACCGTATGAGCTTAAATAAATGAACCTGTGTGTAATTCATATAAATATTTCATGTCAATTACTAGTGTATAGCTCAAGCCGAAGGCCTAACCCATGAGTGGCTAGGAATCTAATTCAACGAAACATGTTTTTCTATGTACCATGTGGTAGTGCATACCACGATGTACTCAAGCTATGTAAATATTATTTCAAAATGTAATATAACTTGGTCCAACATTGCTATGGAGACAACATGTAAAGGGTTATGGTTTCATTAGCGGGGAAGAGGAAAAGAGGCCCAAGGGAAGGGGTATACAACAATAAGCATTAATCACCATGCACACGCCTGAGGATAGTGTTTTTTTTTTTTTCACTACATTGTGGCCTATCGATCTCATCCAATCCAATCATTTTTTATTCTCATTTAGTTGCATTGCTAACCTACAAAAAATAAACTTAAAATGTATCGATGACCCTCAATTCCTTCTTAATCGTGACATTGAGTGGTGCCTCTATTGATTATTCATGGACCATCCAAAAACATAACCTCCTATATTTGATAAATGTAACCATTTAGATTCACGTAAACACTCATTTTCCCATGTTGAGGGTATCCTACTTATGCCAATGGCATTCGTAACACAATAGTGTAAACATTATACCTTTTGAATTTTTCCTAGCTACCTTTTTTTGATAGCTTTTACCCAAAATTTGGCTAGAAATTTAAAAGAATTAGTGGTTTCGCAAATGTGAGTTGTTGAGATTGCACAAGTGAGGTGTGATATGTTTTTTCAAGGTATTGAATCTGTTAACGAATTCAAAAATGAAATTTAAGCAATGGAAATTAAAACCTAACCAACCACTACTTAGTCAAATTTCGATGATGTACTATAAAAGGTTTAAAAAGTAGAATGTTTAGAATTGTTCATTTCTAAAGGGCATATTCTTCTCCAAGTTTTCATCATTTTCTAATGCCATATGGAACATTTCCATCTATTTTTGTTAATACTTGGTGGAAGGAAAGATAGTACGCTCAATTTATCTTGTTGTTAGTAGATTGTTTGCGAGTTTACAACATTGATGAATGTTGTCTACAAATGATTACTTGTATTGATCTAACTATGATTGTTTGTCTATGATTGGTGGTAGTTCACCTATTTATTTGAAAAAAATATAGAGTGAAAACTAAATATGAAATTTATATATTATGAAAAAGGCTCACACAGATGACTCTCAACTTACACAAAATTTCAATCCTTATATTGCTAATCCCATTAATGAAAATGTAATGAATATGTTTGGTTTCTTCTTGGAATACTAATTCTCCTTGTAAAGGATGTAAAATGTTTCCTTTATAGGAATCTTAAGGGATGCATGTTATGAAACCAACTCGCAAAAAGATAGAAATGACAAATCAACAACTTCAAAATCAGCCTCTTCAAGGGGGCAACCTCCTTTACATTACACAAATGACCAATTCTTGGATGATACAAATGACAATACCTCCTTTCTATACATAGGAGTCTAAGTGGTTCCAATATAATCAGAGCCTACATAACAATAATATTGTAGGGGCACAACAATAACAATAGTGGGCTTCTATGGGGCACAATAATAACAACAAGGGGACTACATGGGCACAACAATACCATAAGGGGGTTGCACTAATAACAATACGGGGCTACACTAGTAGTATAGGTACCTAACAATGCATATATAGTAGTTTCTTCTATGTTGAAAGCTACAACTCCTATCAAGGCAAGGAGTAGTATTGGTATGCGTCCCATTGGGTACTTGAGCAAGTAATGTAGCTCATACATAAGGATTTTCCAATGTCTATTATTCTTGGATGATATCTCTAGGTGTCGTTCTTTTCTCCTTGTTTATCATATTATAGGAGTATCTCAATGCTTATACTCTAGCTTTGGCCCCTTGGATCTATTTAATTAAATTATGTATAAATTGTAAATAAGTCATTATGATGAGGGTCAAAGCATATGATCTTAAATAAATGAACATATGTGAAAGTCATGTAAATATTTCATGTGAATTCCTAGTGTATAGCACAAGGCCAAGTCCCAACTCGTGAGTGGTTAGGAATCTAATTGTGCTAAACAGGTTTTCTATGTACCATGTGGTTGTACCTTCCAAGATTTACTCAATATATGTAAATATTATTTCAAAATGTAATATAACATGGTCCAATGTGGCTATGAAGAGGACATGAGGGTTATGGGGAAAACTAGTCGGGAAGAGGAAAGGAGGCCCAAGGGCAGGGGTTTATAGCAACATGAGCATCAAGCACCATGCATATGCCTGAGGATACTGTTTTATGTGATTTCATTAACTATGGCCTATAGATCTCATCCAATCTAGTGATTTTCAATTCTCATTAAGTTGTATTGCTAACCCAAAAAAATTTACCTTAAAATATATTGATGACCCTCAATTCCTTCTTAATTGTGACATTTAGTGAAGCCTCTATTGATTATTCACGGACCATCCAAAAACTTTACCTCTTATCTTTGATAATTGTAACCATTTGGATTCACGTAGGAAATCCTTTTCCCATGTTGAGGGTATCCTACTTACGCCAAAGGAAGTTGTAAAGAAATAGTCTAAACATTATATTTACTTAATTTTTCCTCAAGACTTTTTTCTGATCACTTTTACCCAAAACCCAACTAGAAATTTAATCGAATTGTTGGTTTTTTTGTAATGACGGAGAAAATTCCTCGCTACAAAGGGAATAGTGCCCAAGACATCTACAAGATTTATAAAATATAATAAAATATAGGGTCGAAGAAATATACCATGAGAATAACAATGAATGATCTAATTCTAAAACCTAACTTTACAACTGGATTGGCCAAGATAAGTGAGGGTTGCAGTGCTTAGGGTGTCAATAGATTATTAGAAGCAGATGGAGAAAACAAGGCTTAATCGCTAAGGCACTTAAGAATCTCAACCTTTTTCCTTGTATAGTAAATGATGAAAAGAACAAGAAACATGGGTGAATGCTTGGTATGGTGGAGTTCCCATTAAGGGATTCAAACCAAAAATATGAGTGCCATTAATTCCAGGATAATTCATAAAATTGATTTGAATCAACCTGCTGCGTTGTTACACTCATATTAGTGGAATAAAAACAATAATGAATGATAAAAACATAAGAAGAAAATATTTTTGCAATTACCCCAATAATTGGAATCAAAATTGGTATTTATTTTTAAGTTTCAAAGAGATGCTTTCATTACATATCATCATCAGCTTCACACTCCAAACCCCTACTTTTTACTCATTTCTGATCTTTTGCTTCTCCCCCTGCGACCGATTATCTCAATCAGTTTAAAAAACGGATTCTTGAAACAATTATAAAAATGATTTTTTAGAAGTGTTTGGAAATAATAAAATTACAAGAAATATTAATTTAATATCATATATATTAAATATAACCCCTTGTTAAAGATAAAACTTCGGCCCTTTTAAAAACAAATCAATACAAACATATATCGGGCATTCTAATTAAAACAAAAATATTAAATCCATGCATGTCTGATCTTTGTCACACGCCATGTGGAGATGAGCTAGATGTATGGAGACCTTGGTGGCAGTGGAAAACTATGTGCGAGTCCCAGATTCGTTGTGTGTATATCATCAAAAGTCTTAGTGGTTTTATAAAATCAAAAACCATTTTTCACCACCGTCCTTCGTGGTTTTGGAAAAATGAGGTAGGGATGGTGCAATAAATCTGGACCATCCATTAATCGTATTGTTGGTTTTGCAATACCATTTTGCGAAACCTTGAGTCTTGTTAAACTTTGGATATGTAGACCCATCAAAATTTGGTCATCTGGAAAAGGAATATAATAAACATTGATTTATCTTGGTACTCACACAAAAGTTAACTAATTTTTTTCAACTCATGATGCTTCAAACTCTTCATCCAAGCAACATCCACCAAATCATTATGATTTTTCAATTGAGCCCATGTTGGTCAATACTAGATTTCAGAGTTTTGGAATCTCCTTTAAAACCAAAACATGAACATCTTGAAGTTGAGATAAATTCACTAGAAAAACATTATCATCACTAAGTTGAGTGCCAACATGGTCACCTATCTCAATCTCCTCATAAAAATGCAACAAATTCATTAGTTGTGCATAGAGCTTCTCTTTTCACTGCTAACCGTTTGGTTAAAACCTAAGGTATGATCTATAGTTGGTGAAACATTACAGATACATGAATCAAGATAAGCATTGATAGTACCAAGCTTCCACACAAAGAATGTATGGTCCTTTAAAATATTAGTGACCTTCAAGATTGACTCAAATCCGGAAAAAGTAGAAGTGACAATCTCTGTCTGACCCACTTAGCTCTTTCTCAAGTAGGATTCATGCCCAAAATAAGGAAACTTTCAATCATAGGGTTCCAGTTTAGAGAATGGCCTAGCAAATGTTGCAAGTAAAACTTTTACCACTTATAGGATGCATGTCTCCATCGTGTTCAATAGTTATAAGAGACTCAAACTGTTGTTCAGTTGCGAGAAAAGTACCACGTGCACTTGTCTTTTTCTTCATAAGTGTTGAAGCTTGAGAATCTCACTGGTCCCATGCATCCTTCTGTTTATCCAGCTAGGCTTGACTTGCAAGCTCTCTGCTTCTCCCCAAGAAAGGTTTCCCTACACTTTTCGATAGCCATTTTAGGTGACACTTTCCATTTAGTGATTTCTTCAACATTTTCATAGTAGGATATCTCAAGTTCTAATAAAGAAGCCCTTTGCATTTCAATGTTAACCAATTGTTCATGTGCCACATCAGCAACTCCTCTTTTTTGTGAAAGTGAACCAAATGCCTCCATAATTGCAGGGTTGTGGGAAATAATTGATCTTATTAATTCTATAATTACACATCCAACTAGGTGACACACTAGTCTACGAATTTTAGTTAATTAACCTTGAAAGCTCAAATTACTATCTTCATCTACATAAGCCATTATATCCCACCATCCTAATCCATGTCATATTGAATTTTGTCTACTCATTCGTTGAATTAAATTCACAATTCCTAAAATAAGCATACATTTTCCAACTTGCTCCTCCAAATTAGGTAAACACCATTTCCAATTTTGGTATCCTTTATATTCTCCCGAACCTACCGTAATTCGCTCTATCAAATAATTACAAGTATTCAATATCTTGCCTTTCATCTTGTTGTATAGAGCAACTTTTGTAGAACAGTTAATACCTTGACCTTCCTTGACTGCAGAATTGCACTAGTTACATGCATATTTGTTTGAAAACAAATATCCCACATCTATGAGGCAACAATGTACCCTTTACATTTACCATCATACACAATGCCTTCCAATGCGTTGTGCACATATAATGTTACTTCCACTTGGCCTTGGGCTCCTGCCTTGGTGTCTTCTATGGGCTAGGGTTGTAGATTGGTGGACTTTGGTTGGAGATTGGGATAAAACCCAATAATATTAATAAAATTAAAATCTCAACAAAAAATTAAAAAGGAATTTGTCAACAACTACTATATTGGGTGTAACATTAGAGATAACAATAGTACCCCCTCTTGAAATTGAAGGATGGGTTTGCACACAAGAAGTATTAGTAGCCATACTTACCCCACTAGCATTGGCAATCAGAAAAAAAGGAGAGGGAATAGGGCTTTCTATCCTGTGAGTCAGGGTACCCATGTATGATTGTTGTAAGGAATATAAGAAGGAAGATGTGTCAAAGGAGTCACAGGAGACTCAAGGATGTCCTCAATATCAATCTCGTCTCCTAATTGGAAGAGCACCCTAGCAAGGACCAGAGTGTTTCTGTCCAAATTATGAACTGAACTAGGTTCACCCTATGGAATGAGAGCCCCTAAAGTAGGATTAATCTCCAATGTGTTAGCTGCTATTGGTTGAAAATCACCAGGAAAACTACTCCTACACCTTTTATATGAAGGCTTGACACTTGCAGGTGAAATCCCATGAAGCCTCCTAGACCAACGAACTTGTCCATCAGCCACTTTTAAATATTAAGAGGAATTTTAAAGACTCAGAAAATAAAAACTTATGGCATTCTAGGGGCAAAGACAAATCACTAAAATTCCCTAAAGATACAACCAAATAAGTAGCTCCTAAGTTTTTTTGGTGATTAGGACCAGGTACCAAAATACAAGGAAGAGAAGATAAGGACCTTCCGAAGATAATTTAGGATAATTATGGCCCAAGCCAACTAATGAAGATATCAGAAATAATTACGTTGACCTCTAAACAATAGCCTTTGCCGAAGTAATTACTCAAGATTCGCAAGGCACCCTTCAAAAGTACTATGAAAGTGATGCAACATCTATCTCATGTATCATAGGCATCCGCCCTGTAGTCACATGTGTTGTCCCTAGGATAGGCAACTAAGGTCACCAGTTCGTGCTCAGAAGATGGGTGGAACAGTCGTGGGCGCGAGATCCAACAAGTAGGAGAGGGGGTGTCTCTCTTTCCTTATCTTCACTCATCCTCGTGCTTAACTCATGTGTTATAAGATCTTTCCCTGATAGTTTAACGAGATTGGATTTTCACTCTTTAATCAACTTCTATGTTTTAGTTTAGAGTGGCCTTGGAGAGTTTACTCCCCACACACCTATTCCAAGGCCCTAAATTCACTAGAATAATTGACGTATCTATGAAAAAAAGAAAATCTAGTTCATTTTAGATTAAGCGCTTGATTTTATTGGTTGTTATTTATGTCACAGATAGCGGAAGTGAAACTGGTGATGTTCTGACTTAAAATAAACCAATAGAAAACTAGGTTACATGCAACTGAAACATCTTTTTCTTCAAAGAAAATTGATCTCTATAAGGTTCTACGAGGAATCTATAAAAGCAAAAACTCTTTTCTTCTTTTCTTTTAAACACACATACACATTCAACATCTACCAAAATAAACTATGGTTCCAACAATGACAACTACCTTAATGCATACTAGAGATTCCTAAATGCAAGATTCTATGGAATTCTCTAAACAAACAAATGTGTTCTTTCAAAGACCTAAAGCCAAAATTTGACCAAACAAGGAGAAAGAAATATCCAAGAAAAGGTCTCCCAAGCAAAGAAAATTTCAACCTCAAATGAAGATTCACACATTTTTTGGTAAGCCAAAAAAATTAGAAACCAAAAACCAAAGAAAAACAAAAAAACAGAAAGATTTCAGAGAACCAAAATACTTCACTAAACCAAAATTGCAAAGACCTTTCCCAAATAACCAAAAAGATAGCAAATGAGACAACTTCAAGAATGCAAAGTGAAGTAATAAAAATATTGGATTATAGGAAAGTTGAGAACCAAGTCATTCTTCCAGAAGCATAGAACAATTAGACACTTCACCAAGAAGGTCTAAAACCCAATATTAAAATACAAAAATTTAAAAAATTTCAAACCCTAGGTCGAAAAAATATTTTTGCAAAAAGAGACAAATAAACTGACACTAGCAAGAAACAAGACCATTCCAGACTGCAAATGACCTTAAAGAAGCAGAAAAACTAGGCTACATCCTTGACTGGAGGCAAATTTTGAAAAAAAAAAATTGTCCAAATATACATGATTGTTTGATAACAGATCTACATGTACAGGTGACTGTTTATGAAGAAACTAGTGTATACACGGGTTTCTTTGGTAGAAACTGCATGTGTACACTTTTGTATACAAGAAAATAAGCGTAGATGCAGAAAAATAGGGAAAAATAAAAAATACAGACCTGACCCAAAAGATCAAAAAGATTTCCCAGACTACAAATGAGTCAACAATACTGGAAAAATCAAGAAACAAGAAAGAAAAGCCCAAATCAAGGAAAAAACAACCCTTCGAGGATACATCTCAAACAAGTCTAAACAAAGAGTGATCCATCTTGAAACAAGCAAGAGGAAAATTTTGGCGAACAAGGAGGAGATGTGGCATCTCAAGAGAAGAATGCTCTAGCTTACGAGTGGGGACAAAAACACCGATTTTTTTCAACAATATGCAAAGGGCATGAAAGTTCAAAATACTATCTGATTACCGGAAAACCAAGAATTTGGTAGAGCACCTAAACATAGAATCTGGAGTTCTACCAGTGTGTCGCCAATTGTTGACGCTCCATCAAACACCCTCTAAAGATTTTCCTACATTTGAATTTTGGAGCCTAAATAGGATCTTTTGATTTGTCATTCCATGGTCCCTTCATGGTCAATTGATTTTTATTCTTCTTCTCATATTCTAAGTATCAAAATCACTTTCTCATACATGCTCATTCCTCGAATAATTTACAAATGAACGTATTTTTACGCAATCTTAGATAGGTATTGCACAACTCCTTAACGTAAGTCTTGCATAATTACTATTGATAGTGACTATGCAATAGTGTACTGTGCAACATATGTTGATGATCAGTGTGCACTCTCCATTGAAAGTCTCTCTCACTTTGGCTGCAATTGTACTACTATTCCAATGATTATTCTCAACTATAGCTTTCACTTTCGTGGATGTCCTTTTTTCTTACTTTCATTTAAAAAAATGTTTCTGTCACGTTATCTTCACTTTTGCATGTGTCAGTTTCATTTTCTTTAACTTTTGCATGCGTCACTTTCATTTTCTTCAACTTTTGTAAGGGTCTTTTTCACTTTTTCTTGTTGTTGCAAGTGTCACTTTTAACTTTTGACTTCATGTATGCATCCCACCTTCGCACATCACTAGAGGCACTTCTAGAGCACTATTCCACAATAGATGGTCCTATATATCATGAGAATATGTGATAGCTAGAGTCTTGTACCTTAGTGCACTTTCTGGTGCCAATCGACACTTGTGTCGCAACTTGTATTCTAAGTGTTGCAATGCTACATTTTAACTATCACAGTTAGAAATAAGTGTTGTTTTTCTATCATGTCAAGGTATGATCATTCATTTTGAATCTTGTGTGTTTCCCTAGCTTGTATTGATGGAAGTCATGTGTGTGATCTTCATTTGAGTCTCATTAGAATGGGTTTCTTTCTCTCACTCTACTCGACCGACACTCAGCCATTATAAATCTCTTCTTGGTCCTCTTGCCCAATGCAAGTTATGAAGGGTTTAATATTTCACCAAGTGATTAGAACTCCCTATCCATGAGCTTCATTGATGAAACATTTTCCTGTGAACTTGAGCACTAGATATTTTCTCAAGTCAGCTCCTTTCATTGTGCATTAAGAACCTTCAAAGCATAGTCACTAACCCTTGTTTCTTGTACTGACACACTTCACTGAGCTCTAATCAGTTATGCCTCGTATAGAACATGGAGAATTTCTAGTTGATAGCAAGGACTTCTCCATCTCCTTTCAATGATAAACTGCACAATACATAGGCTCCCTCTCCTTCACAATGTAGTGAGAATCCTCCTAGCAAAGTCACTTGACTTTTTGTTGCTTTCCTTAGCTAACTACACAACTCTCTCTTATAGTGAGCCTCCCTCAGCTTAGTTCACATTTCTAGTGGACAATGAGTCCACCTCTGATCTACTGCAACCCTTAATTACACTAGCATGGAAGCCTAACACTCAAGCACTACACATTGCGTAGGTACAATGCCTAATCTTAGCTTCTCTACCGAATGAAACCCATCACTGCACCATGCCTTGTTATAACTTGTCTCCCTCAATGAATTAAGTAGTTATAGTGCACAGTGAGGTCCTCCCATAGCCACTGGGAATATAAACTATGCTATCATGGTCTCCTTCTTCCTTGAGCCCTGAGCACTGTGTCGTTTCACTCAAAAGGCTCATCAACCTTGTCCCTTGCACTTTCTCACTATGTTGGAACCTAAAGAGACCCTCCTTATAGTACATTGTGCATTCCTAGTGAGAAATGGTGTCCTCCCTCAACCACAACTAATCTCAATCATGAAATTCTCAACAAACCTTTTTTTCTTAGCCCTCACACAGGCTCATCACAATCAACTTCTTCCATGAGTAAAGTAGGGTAGAATAGATTATTTCCAAACTGGTCTTTCCTTTTCATGAGTGAACTTAATTGGTATGTGTACCACCTGAACAGGGCAAGGTGGTGCTCAAGGAAGAAACCTCTTAGACTTTGAAAACATAGCCTTGGATTATCTAGCTTGTCATATGAGAGAAGATCATTATTTGGAGAAGCAAGAAGTGACTTAATGCTCAACTATTGGAGCTAATGTCTCACCATTGTAACTATGTACTTGGATCTTTCACTTAATAATTAGAAGCTCATTGGGCTAAAATACTTTTATGCATGTATCATGAATGTTGTAAGATTATTCTTTAGATGTTTGCAGTATATGATATGTTCACATGTACTAAAGAAATTGAACTACTTCATTGGCTTTGGTGCTTATCTTGTTGGATGTGTGTTGTACTTTCTTTAATGATCGTTGTGTCTATGTGAACTACTTCACTAGATAACTAATGAATCTTTTGTTGTTCTCATGTTCCTCTCTTAGGATAGCACTATTACTTTCCTTTTAGAGACTCGATGTTGTCTCCCCTCTCGTGAAAGCCTACTTTTCAAAGGTTATGTGCATACTCTCTTATGTTATTGATTGCAACTAAGGAAAACCATTGAGTTATGGTGGCCAGGTTGATACTCCATATGGGGATCCTACTTCAAATGGTGTGAGGTTTAATCGGGACTTCACATCGGAGAGACCCCCTTGTATTTTGGTGGTATATAGCATAGGCGACACCATGGTAGCCTAGTGCTAGGTCAACCTGTTCTCCCTTGAACATTGTGCATGGTTACCTCTGAGAGATAGACTATGGGATAGAAATATTATTATCAACTATTGTGATAGAATTACCATCTATGTAGGCCCACCTTAAGCCTCCTAACACCATGATAGGCCCGCTTTACATGGGCACTAGTTCCTCCGCCAGATATTGCATGTCCTCCACGTCATCTTAGCCATCATTGTGATGTAGGCTACACTACGCCATCTTGGTCCTTGTTAGCCTGGGTGTTTCTCTTGTGCAACCTCTTGTGAGCTTTCGAGATGTAACCTCTAGGCATACATCATCTCAGGATGTATCTTCCCCTTAAGCCCAGTCCCACCTACCTGCTTCTATTCTTTTTGCTTGCCCGTTTAGATATTAATTACTTACTGCAAACAGACCTAGGGATGTGAACACGAAAAGGACACAGTCATGCCTACCCACCTCTTGGTTGTCGATTTCTCACATTTAGTATTGTCCCTTCATTACACTAGCCTCATGCTTGGTTATGTGTTATGACAACATGGTCAATAACCTAGATTTATTGTTGGGCCTTAAAATAATAATAATTGTGGATCCTTTGTGCTCCACCCGCATGCTTCAACTCGTATTTGTTAAATCTCTTAACAGAAAATTACAAGAATATTTTAGTATTCTCATGAACAACCATTTTTAAAGTATCAAGGCTCAGTCCCACTTACCACATTGTCTATAAACACACATAGGTTGGATTTAGTGGTTTTTATGGGCACTTGGACCTAAATCTAGGGCTAAGGCCATTACACTAAAGGTTTTATATGGCATTCCATTGGAGTTATCCCTCTTAATATTACAACAGCTTCGACCCAACCAACGAGTGTATAGTTATTTAAAAACACACATATATATACACAAGTTGCAATGTCTCTCATGAGCTTAAATATATAAACACCAACCAGATGAACAAGCCAGTTGCGCATGTCATTAAAACAAAAGGAGAGAGAATTTCAATAGAAAATATTTCTTCTTCATGCTCAGCTAATTAGATTAGTTTCAAGCTTCGAGTAAGGACAAGAGTTGAACAATTCCTTCAACAACGCAAAAAAATGATAATATCACAGAGATCTACCCATCTCTCAACACACATTCCATTGTTAACCAATTTGTAGACTCTCGATGAATACATGAATAAAACATTCCTAAGATTATATTTTGGGAACTTGCAATACATTTTCATGCCAATTTGACCTCCCTGGACATTAAATTCAGTAAAATAATTGCCTGATGCCAATGTATGATAAGTAAATATATTAAGCATAGGAAATCATGAGTATATTAGTCCTCTAGGGATGAACCATTCCTCATTCATTGCTTATATCTTTAACATTGTACAGGAATTCACATTCCTAATTATTCCATAAGAATTAACCAACAAAATGAACCAATATCATCATAAGCATTAAACCCAAAAAATTAATCATATGCATAAAGATACATGCATAAAGGCTTGAATATACTTATGTTATTAAAATGTGATCGATAAATGGGATTAGGACTTCAACTCTCCACCCAACCATATACAGTTGTAGTCAAGCCTTACTTGCAATTCTCACCCCTAAGCCAAATTCACAAGCATGGGGTGGGGTGCTTATAGGTGCTTTCAACTAATGAAAACAGCGGAAACAAGACGTCATAAGGCCATGGTTTCCTTCATCCACCAGTTAATCTCATTACAACTCTCACAGTTCATCCATACATACATTCATGCCAACATTTCAAAATACAAAGAATCCCAGCTCACTTCTAGAAGAAGAGAGGCCACTATCAAGAAGGTTCATTAGCGGTGAAATTGTCAATTGTAAATAAATCACTCTCTAGGTGGTTCATCAATGAGTCAAGAACCAGAGTTTTATCCCAGGGAAGCTCCTAGTGGTTCTTTTAGTCGTCACAAGAACTAGGGTTTCTTCAGCCTTACAAGTAAGCCATATTGTCTAAACCATTCACACAACAATATTTTCTTAAAAGGTTCCTCACATATGATCCTTTTTCAAGGATTTGATACAGTTCCAAAGACCACTTGATCTCTCTCTCTCAGATTTGCATTCCCCCACACACAATAGCTCTAAACATCCTATTTGTTGCCAATACCTCATGACCTGTGTACGCGTGAGAGAAATATGGGGCATGTATTCCTTAATGAAAATATACTCGTCACCTAACGAATTAACTACCTTGTTCTTCATACAAGTCACACAACAATCACGTCTTGACAACACAACCCTGTTGCTCTTAATGTTTTACCTTTTCTTTGCTTGTTATTTGAGTTGAAGGACACTTGGACTGGTTATTCCTCTTTCAGTTACATTGAATGCGTAATTGTCACAATAAATCCCTTCATTCAACCAATATTGAGTTTTAAAAGACAACCATTTCCTCAAGCAACCCTCTTCCTCAAGTAAAGGAATCAGTGTCCCTTTCTCAGCCATTTTAAAATAATTACAATTATTTACAAAAGGGGGAAATGTTAACCAGGGTATATCAAAGTAGGGAAATGAGAAATCCTTTAGAATGTGATCCGCTTTGTGGCACCTACAACATTTGAATGGAATTACCTCATAGTCCATAATCTGTTTGTGGAATAACCCTCAATAAGTAATGTTAAAAGTTAAATCAAACCCTCTCGCATATCCAAATTGACCATAATTCTAGAAATTTCCATTATTTTTCTTCATAGGATCTATCCACCTCCACAAAAGATCCCTATTTATCCTTGATAATCTGAAGATATATTGATATCAAAACTACATGGGAAAACCTAGGAGCCTCACCCATCAGGCCAAACCACAGATTTTCTTTGCTAGCATTGAATACAGGACTCCTTTTCTTCAATAAGACCAGTGATGAATCAATGCACCATGTTTTGCATAACACCTAGTTTGCATCTTCCACGAAGTTGAATCTTAATGAAAACCATCCCCTCCTGAGAGTTCTGACCACTAGCAACTCTTTGAGATACTTATCCTACACTGTCTTTACACATACACGAAGATTTTCTACAGTGAATTCCTTTCCATGAACACAACATACTAGTACCCTATCAGATGTTTCCATAGCATCCCCAAATTGTACTCCTTCTCCAAGAACCAAATCCTCTAGTTCATATTTTACCCTAGTACATTTTACTCTTTTTCACTTTTTTTTAGTCCTTAGCATAACCTCTAGGCTTGATTAAGCTATTGGGGTTCACCATGTCTGAGTGTACACCTTGGTCCTTCCCCTTGCACTGTCATAGATCTCCATGGAAGCACTCCCATAATTTACGCAACTTGAGAGTCCTTCAAAATTAACCCCTATTAGCTTAACTAGGAAACCCCCACTAAAAGTCTCTTCCACCCTCTAAGAGTTTCCATACCCTATCCCACCTTACTCAAAATTAGGTGAGATACCCTTAGAAAACTAAGGCTCAAAACCAGACCATTCTACCTCTTCCCTTACTAGCTCAACTTGAAAATCCCTGCTAAAATCCTATCTTGCCCTTTGTGAGATGCCAAACTCTGGCCCACCTGAATTTGAGAAACCCCTAGAAAAATAAGGCATAAAACTGGACCTTCCCAACTTTTCCCATACCTACTCAACTTCAATAAAAGACCCCGAAAGGAACTTTCAACTAGAGTATGATCTGAATGGAAAATGGCATCCACCCATGGTATTCATCCACCCATAGTATTCATTCACCCATGGAATTTACCCATGGGATTGTAAGTGGCATCCACCCATGGTATTCATCCACCCATGGTATTTATCCAGCCATGGAATTCACCCATGAAATTGTAAGTGGCATCCACCCATGGTATTCATTCACCCATGTTATTTCCCCATGGTATTGTAAGTGGCATCGGCACTTGGTATTCATCCTCCCATGGTATTTATCCACTCATGGAATTTACCCATGGTATTGTAAGTGACATCCACCCATGGTATTCATTCACTAGTGGTATTTACCCACTCATGGAATTTACCTGTGGTATTGTGACAAAAAAAGGATATAAGTAACAAGTCACATTTTGTAGAAGGACAAAAGGTCCACTGCAATGTAGCCTTTACAATTATTATATGTTTTAATAAAAAAAGTTTCTTTGTAGTTTTTTTATTTTGTGTTCTCCTATTTTATTATGGCAAATTTGAATTTTTCAGATCTTGGGGGCCTCACCCCAAGATCCAGATCAGTTGTGGCTTGTTCCATGCACTCTAGATTTAACTCTGTAGATGTGAGTTTTTCTGCAATGTCTGATGTGTCCAGTAATGGTGGGAAGTATGGTAGAAGGCATACCACATTGAAAACTGGGTGCAAGCCAAGGAATGGGGGAATGCTGAGCTCAAATGCATTCTCTCCCATAGCCTTGGTAATGGTTTAAGTACCATATGGGAGTGGTCTAAGTTTCTGATAGGCTCCAGTAAAGTGTTCATTCTACAAATGAAACCAAACTTTTTCGCCCATCTGAAACTTATGTGGCACCCGATGTTGATCATGCCATTGCTTGTACTTGGCATTTTGATTTCTCAAGAATGTCGTGGACCTGTTGGCGTATCACTTTATTAGGCTCAGAAAATACGTGTGTGGATTCAGTCTACATATTTGTATGAGGCATGGCAACATTAATCATACACAATGGTTGAAATCCAAGACCCACTTGAAAGGGAAAGCAACCAATCAAGCTATGGAGAGCTCTATTATAAATGTGTTACACATATGGAAGACTCTCATCCTAGGTTCAAGGATGATTGTAGTTGTACATGTAGAGTATGTGCACTATCATCCTATTGATGAACTCCATCTAGCCATCAGTCTGAGGATGGAAAGCAGACAATTTTTTGAACACATCCAACAAACTTCAGCCACGTGCTATGAACTCCACAGAGCACTTTCTTGGAAAAGCGGGAATAATTTTTATTTTTTCATTTTTTTTGTAGGAATTGTTTTTGGGTGGTGAGTTTGCAGATCATATTTGAAACTTTTGGTCCAACATTTACAAAAATAAATAACATATCTGGATTCCTTCCGAAAAAAATACCCAAATTCAAAAAGAAAAAAAATCGGTTGAATCAAAGTCGAGATGAGGGAGATATCACTGATTTAAAATAAGCTATGTTGCAGAAATTTTTCTGATGACAATTCGTGGACGAGAACTTTCCTATCATTTTTTGCAGTTATTGTGCAGAATTTCAAAAAAATTATTGTAGATATGAGCTCCTCTCGAAAAAATTCCCAATTTCAAAAAACAAATTGGTTGAATCAAAGTTCGGATGAGGGAGATATCGTTGATTTAAAATCAACTATTTTTTGATAACTTTTATGACAACAAGACAGTTGTAGCACAAATCTGATTTTCGAGAGTGTCCAGGTAGGGATTTCAATCACATGGGAAGATGCAGAATGATCATTCTATTTCCAAAAATAGGTTTTAATAAAGATTCTGGGTTAAATTTATCGAGTTATGCCCATTTTAAATCTGGAGTGGCATTTGAAGCAGGTTCCCTTTGGAGATGTGCCCTCCCAACCCGCTTTAGTAGGCACCTGCTTCACATTCATCAATTTCAGAATAGCAGCATCCGACTTGGGTTCTTTGGAGACGTGCCCTCCCACCCTAAGCTATGTAGGCACCTGCTATTTCATCAACAACCAACATCACAGTTATGGGTCAACCACCCAAAATCCTTGTCATCGAAGTCGATTTGCTAGGCCACACACTGTTAGTATCACAGTTGGTCATAAGCATTATAAGGTATCTCTATCCTTGGATATTTATTTTTCATGGTTATGGGTCATCCACAAACCCACACTTCATCGAAGTCCATTTTCTAGGCCGCACACTATTAGTATCGTTGTTGGTCACAAGCATTACAAGGTATCTATATCCTCGGATCTTCGTTTTTCATGATTATGGGTCATCCAAAAACCCACACTTTATCGAAGTCCATTTGCTAGGCCACACACTATCAGTTGCATAGTTGGTCACAAGCATTACAAGGTATCTCTATCCTCATATCTGTGTTCATCATGGTTATGAGTTAACCACGCGAAACCCTTCTGTTTAGTGGCTCTTCATATTCAACAAAGGCTTCTCAGGAGGAACTTCACGCAATGGGGACCATTTCTTCTTTAGGAGGGAGGAATGACCCAAATGGAAAATGGCATCCACCCATGGTATTCATCCACCCATAGTATTCATTCCCCCATGGAATTTACCCATTGTATTGTAAGTGGCATCTACCCATGGTATTCATCCATCCATGGTATTTATCCACCCATGGAATTTACCCATGATATTGTAAAGTGGCATCCACCCATGGTATTCATTCACCCATGGTATTGTAGGTGCCATCGACTCTTGGTATTCATCCTCCCATGGTACTTATCCATTCATGGAATTTACCCATGGTATTGTAAGTGACATCCACCCATGGTATTCATTCAACCATGGTATTTACCCGCTCATAGAATTTACCTGTGGTATTGTGACCAAAAAAGGCTATAAGTAACAAGTTGCATTTTCTAAAAGGACAAAAGGTCCACCATAATGTAGCATTTACAGTTATTATCTGTTTTAATAAAAAAGGTTTCTTTATGGCTTTGTTATTGTGTGTTCTCCTCTTTTCTTCTCGCATTTTAATTTTTTAGATCTTGGGGGCCTCCCCCCAAGATCCAAATTCGAGTATCCAAGGGGAAATAGTGGGTTAGGTCTACACTGACGTCCAAACTAGGGTCTTGAAACCCTAGCGAGGATGGCTCCTCTGGCACTGAATATAATTCATAATTCAAATTAGGTGACATCACTAATGAAAAGGGAGGAAAACCTTATGATACTGCTGATACAGTTTCTAAGTTGGAAGGGAGGAAAAAATCCCTACGTTTGGTGTGCCAGGTGTCACCATGGTCTCCAGATCGAGTGCATGAGTTGGCATCTTAGTCCAAATGAAGATATTATCATATGGGTCAATGGAATAATCCACCTCATCCTCCATTCCACCCTTTCTCCACACCTGTTACAACCCTAAACCATTAGCAACATCTAAGGAATGAATTGTATTGCAAACCATACATCATTTTCCGTCTAACAACCACTGACTTCTGGATCAGATACTATCAGTGTCACCTCCCTCTGACACTTTTACCAACCCTTGACTGAAACCACGATCTGACAAATACTGCATAAGGCATCTCTTAAACCACAAACCCCTATATCCATGGTTGCACATATATGTCTCCACTTTGCAAGGTTATCAACTTCACTATTTTATTTGTTTATTAAATTTTATTTCAGGAATTGGATGTTATTTTACTCTTTTAATGTATTTAATGACTATTAAAATTTCTGCAATGGCAAAGGGTAATTTTTTTTTTTTAAATAGTAAATTTGAGATGTAAGTATTTAAGTTATTCATCATAAATCTTTCATTGGTTAAATTACAAGTTTACATATAAAAAAAGCCAATGAGCACTATCTCAAATCTAAGCATTTGTGGAATCCTTTTGAAATTGTGTTCCATCAGTGTGATTGGTGTTTTTCTTATCATATATACTTTTCTTCACTTTTAAGAGATAAACACAGAGACATGTACGAAAACACGATGTTTTCCTAGTTTCAGTAATAAATCAAACGAATTGTTATTCCTAATTATGCTAATAACTCCCTTTTCATGTGGTCATTCTTTCTTGTTATTTTCTTTTGCATAATGTTCACCAACTTGCGCTAACTTGTAATAGACATAAAATAAGAGGTAAAAAAACAAACGACCTTCACCAATTTTTCAATGTACAAGTGAAGTAGAAATTCCAAATCTATACTAGATGGATAGATGCATGCAGGGGAGATGAATATGGCCATGCAGAGACAAACTTTTGTTATGTCCTTCCTATTTAATTTTAAAAACATTCAAATTTATTGTTAAATTTAAAACTTTTCCTATATATAGATACATGGATAATATTTCCTATTTAAGTTTCAATCTCATATCTGATATGGGGTGTTGAACCATGAAGTACACAATGGACAAATACATGTGGGAGAGGTGGGAGAGCATGAATGTTATGTTGCTAGAAGGTTGGAGGCAGTGGATGTAGGTCATAATTTCATGGTATCTATCTTGTATGGGATAGTAAATATTAAGCCCCACACTCTGAATTAATGATTGTTTTAATTGGTTTAATGTATTTTCATCTTATGCATTATAAGAGAATAAAATGATATTAAATGAACAAGATGAAAGGAACTAAGCCAATAATTGACTTAGTGCATGATGCTTAATACTTATCGTTTTTAAAGTGTGAGCCTGTTTTTTTTTTCTCGGTAAAAAACTAATCTATTAAAATATGTACAGAGGTCGAAAATACATCATGGTGAAACAAGTGAGAAACAGGCTCTGGGCATGACACCTGAGAGTCGATAATGCACCAAACACAAAAGCAAGAGCTCGCCCACGCAGGGGCACCAGACTAAAACCGAAACTGACCACAAAAGCAAGCCCACGCATGGGCAACAGACTAAAAACCGAGACTGACCAAAGGAGCAAGCCCACGCAGGGGCATCTGACAAAAAGGAGATTGACCACCAGAGCAAGCCCCACACAGGGGCACCATCCTTTTCCTCCCTCGCAGGGGAGACTGTTCTTACCCGATCCATTATCAAATTTCGTTACAGAAATGACAAAACAGAAAGCGAAAGAGACCATAAGCTTTGAGGTTAGAACTGAACCAAAGACAAATAGCAAATAAGACCAGGAGACCAGGCGAAAAGCCAAAAGAACCTTGAGTGCAGGCGTCTTCATTCGTCCATTTTCTCTTCCTCAATTCGGCACCACCCATAGGCTTCTCTTTCAGCATCGGTAGGAAATGTTGCTACCTCTTCCCCAGCTTCCGTCCTTTGAACGTTCTGAGTTTGCTTAGCATTTTGCGGGTCTGAAGCCGGTCCCTTTACCTCCTGCTCCTTATCAGCTTCAGGAGCCTGCGCAGCTTGCCCCGGGTTGACATTCATCCGTTGCCTTTGTTCATCCAGGGAGTCGTCATCGTCTTGTGCATTT
>APFE031070198.1:14940-94990 GCA_000404065.3 Pinus taeda
CTCATATCCTAATTCAACAATCTCCCACAAATCTTTTCCAATAAAAAAGGTTAGCATCTTAATGCACCAATAATCATAATCGTTCCCATCAAATTCTGGAACTAGCATCTGGTTAGAATTCGACATGATTAACTTTGGCGAAATTCCAACAATACAACTTTAACCTAAAACAATTTTACCTGCTCTGATACCACTTGTAGAATATGAAATGAATTATTTCAACCCAAATTGAGAAGCCAACAGTACTATGAAGAACAATACATATAAAAAAAAATATAGATAAAACAATTAAAAAACACAGTCACTGTGTGAGCTAAAAAATGCTGCAAAATCTCATATCTTCATTCAACTATTAACTACATTATTAAATAGTAAAACTATTACTAAAATCAACTCTAAAACAAATCTACTGACATTACAGCTAATTTACAGCACTTTCCAGCACCGACCACCCTAACAATCTGCTGCTTTAATTTTGCAGTGAACACAAAATTTGCTGGCTACATTGTCAGCATTTTACATAACTAATTAAGAATTATTTCCAACAAGCTCAAAAAAAGTTAGAATTGAGCATCTTCACTCCTATGAAAGAATTATACTATAATATTAATATTCAGAATGTATAAATATATACTCACATCAATGTGCTGAAGCTCCTATCCCGGTGGCTTCCTCATATATCTGTGAATTCATGAATAAAAAATGACTTAAGCCAATCATATATATATATATATCATCAAGACTTACTAGAATACAATTTACTTTAAAAAAAACCTTTGTTCTATATTAATAAATATGTAAATGCAAATGGAAATTCAATGTCTAACAGAGAATACTTACGAGAACAACAAGTACTATCACCACCGGAAACAAAACAAAAACCTTCCGTGGAGAATCCATAGGAGCAATTTATACAAAGAGTAAATTTAATGAATATTTGAGCGTGGTGAGATGTATATCCTTGAATCTGTATGCAATAAAGCCATGGTGTCAATTTATAGTGCAATTTTAATAAATTTGAAGGTTACTCCTATTAAAACTGGTTTTTAATTTTATGGTAGATAATATTTCAATCCTCTAACACCAAAATTAATGGCTTAAAATGGCAAAGGTGGTATATGGTAGATAATATTTCAATCGTCTAACACCAAAATTAATGGCTTAAAATGGAAAAGGTGGTATGGGAGGGGAGTTGTAACGCCCTGGCAAACCGGGCAGGCACACGAGGGTGGGCGGGCGCCCCGCACGACGGGAAAACACACCTTCACATGACAGTGGGCATGACCCGGGCAGGTGTGCACGATGGTGGACGGGCACCCCGCACGATGGGCGGGTGACCCGTGCACGGTGGACGAATACCGGGCGAGGCTACACAGAGAATTATGGCGTGCAAATAAACGAGTGCCCCGCGCACGATGGGCGGGCGACCCGAACGAAGACACGATGAGATACGATGACAGTTCGAGTTCGGCAGTTTGCCACAGCTGGAGGTGCGGGCAAGGTCGCACACAGGGTGCGCCCGCCCGGCACCAGTTCGTGTGACAGTCAGTCAACTCGGTGAACGCAAGGTCGTGCAGCATGGACGTAATAGTGAGGGCGCACGGTAGTTCCGCCAGAACGCGAGGTCGTGCAGCATGGCATAACAGTGAGGCGTGCACGGTAGTGCCACCCGAACGCAGATTGTGCAGCGCGGTATGGCGGTAAGGCACACAAGTAGTGCCGCCCAAACGCTGTTCATATAGCGTTGACATAGCAGCAACGGCGCATGGTAGTGCCGCCCGAAACGCAGGTCGTGCAGCATGGGTGTAGCAGCAAGGGCACACGGGTAGTGCCACCCGAAACGCAGGTCGTGCAGCGCGGGTATAGCAGTGAGGGCGCACGGATAGTGCCGCCCGAACACAGGACGTGCAGCGCGGGTATAGCAGTGAGGGCGCACGGGAAGTGCCGCCCGAACACAGGACGTGCAGCGCAGGTATAACAGCGAAGGCGCATGGGTAGTGCCGCCCAAACAAGGATCAAACAACAGCAAAGTGCGCGCGGTGAACGGGCAACCAGGTGGGCAGCTCAACCATGTGACAAAAAGGTTGTGAGGAATGCGACGAGCAGCAATGTCACTTAGCGCGAAGGATGGAAGGGCCGTAAGGTTATACCTTTGGCGTGGGCGGCTTTGCACATGGCAAAGGCCGACCCGCCAAAGAAGCTAACACATGGCGTTTCAAAACAAATTATGGGGTCGGCTTTAAGAATCGACACCCTTTACAAGTGGGCTGGCTAGCGTATATATGAGCAAATGCTAAGGCTCATTTGGAGACATCAAGCATTCTCGCTCAAGTCTTGAACGAAAAACGGAAGTGCGCAAGTCTTGAAGAGGAATGCGCATGCCTTATGCGCAGAAATAAGAAGGGCGCAGTTTTGGTATCGGTCAAGCTTGGCAAGGAGGCCATAAACGAATGAAGGATGGAGAGCAGGTTTATGCCAGGCTTAAGGCAGAAGTTCGCATATCGGTTGTGCGCACTTTAGCCGTGGAAAGTGGGTATATGGTTAAGGCTGTTCTGTGCCTTGTTGTACATAAATCCTAGTGCTGGCCATGGGTTTACGCCCGGCGCACTTGTGTTGTAATATTGGAAACGTTTATAATAAAACATTGTGGGCAGACTTACCGGGAGTTGCCCCTCCCTCTATAATTGTGTGCAATTGTTATTCTTTGGGTTTAATTGCATAATGATTATGAATGTTTTATGTGCAAATATAATGGTTTCACTTGGTTCTTAAAAATAAACTAAGTACGGTTATATGGAAGGCGTAGTCCATATGCACGGTTATTGAACGAATAAACATGCATGGTGGTGCCGCACCCGCCCAATAAGAAAAAAAATATTGGGGGCGTGACAGGTGGTATCAGAGAAGGGTTGCTCGTGACAATCGACAAGGCTTTTGCAGGTGACTTAGGGAAGACAGTGGATGGTTGACATTAGCTCACAAAAGAACAAGAAGATGGCACCTAATTCTCAAGCTGGGTCTAGCCATACGATGAAGGACGCAGTAAGAGATACTACTCTTGAGTTCATAGAAAAGGTAATCGGAAGGATGGAGACTTTGGAGAACTCTTGGAACCAGGACGTGGGTTCGCTCAGTAAGGAGCGAGAGACCATCTCAAAGGTCAAAGAAGAACTTGAAGAACTCCGTACGCAGCATGATGAGCTCAAAACACAATATGAGTACACTGATTTCTTGTGTACACAACTTGAAGGAAGGGTCAAAGAGGTCAAAGAATCAAGAGATCAGGGACTTGCAGAGATCGTGAACTTGAAGGGAACTCTTGACAAAACAAACAAAGCTCTTGAGGAGGCCAAAGATGAGATTGCGGTATTGAAAAGGGCCGTGAGTCAGAGCTTAGGTGGAGGAGTGCCCCATGTAAAGGTCAAGGAACCGGAGTCTTATGATGGCACAAGGAGCGCAAAAGTTCTTGGCAACTTCTTATGGGACATGGAGCAGTACCTAGAACGGTTAGGCCTACCTGAAGGAGAAGTGCAAGTCAAGGTAGCCGCCCAGTTCCTAACCAATGATGCCAAGATGTGGTGGCGAAGGAGGGCCGATCAGATTATCAATGGTAATGCTGACGACATCACTTCGTGGGAGGACATGAAGAAAGCCTTGCAGTCCCATTTCATTCCTCAAGATGAAACGTGGAAAGCAAGGACAAAGATTAAGTTCATCAAACAAACCGGAAGCTTACAAGCCTATCAGCGAGAGTTTTCAAGCGTGGTACTGGAACTTCTCGACATGGCCGAGAAGGACAAGGTTTTCAATTTTATTATTGGGTTGAAGCCTTGGGCTCGTAATGAGGTGAAGAGGCAGAAAATCAGGACGCTTGAAGAGGCCTTCGCTACGGTCGACAGATTACTAGATCATTATGATGAGACTTCTAATGAGAAAAAGAAGTCCGACAAACCAAAAGAAAAGAAGAAGGAGGATGCTTCGAAGTCGGATGATACTCTGAAGGAGAAGAAGCCTTTGAAATGATGGTTATGTGCAGGACCACATGTGGTTAAGAATTGCCCTTCTAAACCAAAAGTGGCCGCTGCTGCACAAGCGGATGAAGAGGACAATGCTTCTGTAGGGATGATGCAGATCCTTGGGGCTTCTGCTACTACGGAAGTAACTTCTAGGAGGGATCCGAAAAGAAATAGGCTAGAATATGTGCAGATGAGGATTGGTGAGGCCGAGGTACTCGCTATGGTTGACAGTGGGGCTTCACATAACTTCATGAGTGAAGACACCGCAAGGAGACTGGGACTGAAATTTGTGCCGGTGAAGGCACATATGAAGACCATAAATTCTCCCCCAATGGCGATCCTTTGTATAGCTGAAAAGGTAGACACCATACATGGTGAATGGTCCGGAAAAGTGGACTTCACCATAGTACGGATTGATGACTATGAGGCCGTATTGGGGATGGAATTCATGAAGCAGTTTGAGGCTATGGTGGTGCCACATCTGAGGAAGCTCTTCATTTGTGATGGAAGAGAGGATGTGCCAGTCGGTGTTCCAACCGTGGGGGTAACAAAGCCTGATCATAAACTAGGAGGTATGCAGATGGAGGATAAGGAAAAAATGAGCAAGCGATTGTCTACCGTTGAGGCAAAGCTTGCGGAACAGGCACTGGTCATCCGATCACTTTCAGATAGCATCTTGGACTTATCAAGAAGGCTAGAGATAGTAGAGGATGATGACGATGAGGACGAGGTATATGTGAGGCCGAACATCTAGAAGGAAGATCGGGAAGCATATCTACAACGAATGGAGGTTGAGGATCTAGACAGATGGATCGAACTGATTAGTAAGGGAGAGCCTCCCGGCTCATCTCCCTTTCTATCTTCTTAGATGACATAGAGGACTGGGCTCATTGTTGGCTGCTCAAGGCAGTGAGCCCTCAACATGATTGAGGAGGTATGATGATCCCGACATGCGGCAGAAAGATGGGGTTTCCATGGACCTGAGCATGGGGTCCTGAAGATAAGTGTTGACACATGATCAAGGTGTGTAACACTTGATGAGATACATGGGTAAGTTTGCACATGGAAACGGTGACCTGATGGAGGCAGGATCTTTTATGGAGGGGTCTACGTCATGGTCGATGACAATCTTGGTAAGGAGCTACCAGGATGATATGTTGTCAGGACGACAACGTTTTTGGGTGGAGGAGAGTGTAACATGCACGACGGGCGGGCGCCCCGCACGACGGGCAAACACACCTTCACACGACAATGGGCACGACCCGGGCAGGTGTGCACGATGGTGGACGGGCGCCCCGCACGATGGGAAAGCGACCCGTGCACGGTGGACGAATACCGGGCGAGGCTACACAGAGAATTATGGCGTGCAAACAAACGGGCGCCCCACGCACGATGGGCGGGCAACTCGAACGAAGACGCGATGAGATACGATGACAGTTCAAGTTCGGAAGTTTGCCACAATTGGAGGTGCGGGCAAGGTCGCACACAGGGTGCGCCCGCCCGGCACCAGTTCGTGTGACAGTCGGTCAACTCGGTGAACGCAAGGTTGTGCAGCATGGACGTAACAGTGAGGGCGCACGGTAGTGCCGCCCGAATGCGAGGTCGTGCAACATGGCATAACAGTGAGGCGTGCACGGTAGTGCCACCCGAACGCGGATTGTGCAGCGTGGTATGGCGGTAAGGCACACGGGTAGTGCCACTCAAATGCTATTCATATAGCATTGACATAGCAGCAATGGCGCACGGTAGTGCCGCCCTAAACGCAGGTCGTGCAGCACGGGTGTAGCAGCAAGGGCGCACTGGTAGTTCCGCCCGAAATGCAGGTCGTGCAGCGCGGGTATAGCAGTGAGGGCGCACGGGTAGTGCCGCCTGAACACAGGATGTGCAGCGCGGGTATAGCAGTGAGGGCGCACGGGAAGTGTCGCCCAAACACAGGACGTGCAGCGCAGGTATAACAGCGAAGGTGCACGAGTAGTGCCGCCCGAACAAGGATCAAACAACAGCAAAGTGCGCGCGGTGAACGGGCGACCAGGTGAGCAGCTCAACCATGTGACAAAAAGGTTGTGAGGAATGCGACGAGCAGCAATGTCACTTAGCGCAAAGGATGGAAGGGCCGTAAGGTTATACCTTTGGCGTGGGCGACTTTGCACATGGCAAAGGCCGACCCGCCAAAGAAGCTAACACATGGCGTTTCAAAACAAATTATGGGGTCGGCTTTAAGAACCGACACCCTTTACAAGTGGGCTGGCTAGCGTATATATGAGCAAACACTAAGGCTCATTTGGAGACATCAGGCATTCTTGCTCAAGTCTTGAACGAAGAAGGGAAGTGCGCAAGTCTTGAAGAGGAATGCGCATGCCTTATGCGCAGAAATAAGAAGGGCGCAGTTTTGGTATCGGTTAAGCTTAGCAAGGAGGCCGTAAACGAACGAAGGACGAAGAGCAGGTTTATGCCAGGCTTAAGGCAGAAGTTCGCATATTGGTTGTGCGCACTTTAGCCGTGGAAAGTGGGTATATGGTTAAGGTTGTTCTGTGCCTTGTTGAACATAAATCCTAGTGCTGGCCGTGGGTTTATGCCCGGCGCACTTGTGTTGTAATATTGGAAAAGTTTATAATAAAACATTGTGGGCAGACTTACCGGGAGTTGCCCCTCCCTCTATAATTGTGTGCAATTGTTATTCTTTGGGTTTAATTGCATAATGATTATGAATGTTTTATGTGCAAATATAATGGTTTCACTTGGTTCTTAAAAATAAACTAAGTACAGTTATATGGAAGGCGTAGTCCATATGCACGGTTATTGAACGAATAAACATGCACGGTGGTGCCGCACCCGCCCAATAAGAAAAAAAAGATTGGGAGCGTGACAGGAGTTGTATGTATATTCTTGAATTTGCGATGCAATGAAGGGATGGTGTCAATTATAATGTAATTGGGGTAAATTTGATGGTTGCTCATTGTAAGTGATTAATACTAGTTTTTAATTTTATGTCCTATAATATTTCAATCATCTAACACCAAAATAATGACTCAAAATGACACAAGTGACATGAGAAAAGAATATGGTTCATCATCACAATTTTTTATAAAATTCCTCTTAATATAAATATATTTAAAATATAAATTATTTTTTATAAAAAAAATTACCCACTTGAAAATTCATACTCAAACTTTATTTCAACTATTTAGAAAAAACAATTACTTTAATAAAAAATTTCAATTACTTTTATTTAAATTCTTTCTTTCCTGGCTATCTTAAGCTTTTTAAACCCTTCAAAACAATACTGAAATTTTCTCCATTTCTTACGAGCAAGCCCTCAACCTTTCTATTTCCCATCTATGATACCGTAGTCATCTTTTGTGTTTAGAAGTTGTTGCACTTACCAATCCAAGCACCCAAATTAACAAATCCATGTAATCTTTAACAAATCTTCTTTTGGGTCATCCACATGAAACCACCCTGAACCGAATTGATTTTTCTAGAATTATTCGATGTACTAATCGAATGACCGAATTTCCGCATTTTTTTCGCCTGTACTGGCGAATTTGGTAACTATGCCCTAATATCACTATCCCAACTGCAATTCAGGTGGATTTGCAATTCTCACGAATCGTAGGGAAGAAAAGAGATGGCGTCACAAAGATAAGATCGTGGCCTGATTTCTGGTCCAAAGCTCCGCCATCACGGCTTTGGCAGCAACTAGATGCGAAGAAGAAAGGAAAATGGAGCACTGGAATTGAAATTGTCTAGGCTTGAAAAGAGATAGTAAACGCTAGTCCAACATTAACTCATAGAAGTCCAACTTTAACTCATAGAATTTCAACGTAAAATCTAACCAGTAATAAAACTCATAGAAATTCAACGTAAAATCTAACCAATAATAAAACTCAGAGAAATTCAACGTAAAATCTAACAATAATTAAAGGACTTAATGGATTGAACCGGTAAAGTTGAATTGACCGTCGTCAATGACCCGAAATTCAAGCTCCAAACTACAGTCGAGGTGGATTTACGATTGCCATTAAGCAGTGAGAGAGTGACGGGAATGAACTTGTCGGACCGTGAAATCGCAACAATGAAACCTGCTATCGTTGCAGGAAACCCTAGTTCATATCAGTGTCGCATTATTTTTTAGCTGGGCTCTGGCCTCGTTTTGTGTGCCAGAAATTCAGATATTAATGGCCCCCCTCCTCCTTCAGTAGCAGCAGTAGTTGCATCGGTTGCATGTTCACTTTGTAAACCAGATATGACATTAACAGATGTTTTGGATATCAGAAATTCAGATGTTAATGCCTCTCCTCCTCTAGCAGCAGCAGTTACACCAGTTGCATGTTCACTTTGTGTTGTATGGTAACAAAATTAATAATTGGGTTGCAATATTATGTTTTTATATTAGAGTATATGTATTAAGGGAAAATTAATATTTTTTTTGGAGTTCCGTAAGATTTTTGACTGAAATCTGTCTGAAAAATTTGTGGCTAAATCTTGATTTGTGTTCTTTAAACTAGTTTTTTTAACTAGGTATATATATTAAACACCCTCAAAAACCCTTGCGCACTTCTATTGCGAAGAGTTTCTTGTCAAACTTGTGATGTCAATGAATCTATGCAGGATTCTAGATAAACTAGATCCCAAAGATTCTAGACAAATTAGATCGGAAAATAAATGGTAAAATTTCCGAAAAGTAGCACTTAAATACTACAAAATATTGGAAGTTATAAAAAATGGGGCTCAAAGTTAATGAAAAAAATATAAAGGATATAAAAAATGTTAATAAAGAAATGAAGACCAACAATATGTAATAAAAGTAACATTTTTTTAAATTGAGAAGGAGTATTAGGTTGGTATTGGTAGGGTGTTAAATAATATGATTTTTATCAAATTAGGGGTACTGTTTAGTATGCCACTAACTCACTTGATATGTTAGAGGTTCTTTAAGGGAAGCCCTTTGACATACAGAGTAACAGATAAAAAAAATTCAGTCCTCAGCTTATAATATACTTGTTCATAAGTCTTCATCATATACTAATATTCCAATTAAATTTTTCTTTTTAGAAAAACCAAAATTTAAATAAATCACATTAAAAAAATAATATTTTGAGAAAATTATGAAGTAAAAATATCATGAGAAAAACTAACAACTAATTTTTACTTAGACATGATAACATCTTTTACATAATAAACAACCACAATTTTATTTTAATTATAAATTTTATAGATGACACATTACCACATCACTTTAGGTACTTGAACTAGAAAGCTTCCCACTTAACGAATAATTTTCTGTTTTATATAATATAAAAAGAGATTTTCTATTTCACTTTATTGTATTATATAATACTATTTTAATTAGATTTTCCATTTCATATTATAGTTTGTTTCTTTAACTTGGTACACATATGCTTCCGATCATTGTAACAGAATAATATCCATAACTTATACACGAATGACATGGGCCATTCACTTTAGGTTTAGATTTAAATGGCAAAGAATTTATACGAAACATTTGACTTCTAGAATTTTATGAATTCTTGTTTATTTGTTCTCCTGTAATTATTCAACCAAGGCAGACAGCAACATAATAGCTAGTCCCTGAACATATGAACTGCACATGCATTTGTCAAAGGTAGGCATCAATTCTGATAAATGGCCAAGCTGGTGGCGGGGCTGTAAGTGAGACAGCTCAGCATGCAGCCATTTTCTCAATATATTTAGCAAAACAGATATCTTAGTGTCTTCGACTGCAGGATGATACCCACTACGGCAAATAAAAGGTTAAAACGCCAATCACACTAAATGATGCTTCACTTCAGTTATTAGTCCCTGCCTTGGGACTATAACGTTCCTTTGGGCGTTGAATCTATTAAACTGAGTTGACCAATTTATTTAACCAATGTTTTTAGAAAACATTCTATCAAAAAAGTTTTTTAAGGCAAAGTTTAGGTTTTGAGGTCTTATCGCTGAGTTGAGAAGAATTTTTTCCTTCGAAAAACATTTTATTCAAAGTTTTAAAAAACCAATGAACTTTTTTTACCCAAATTTAGTGTTTTAAGCAAAGTTTGGGTTTTGTGGTCTTATTAGAATTTTTCTCTGCGAAAAACGTTTTATCCAATGTTTTAAAAAACCAATGAACTTTTTAACCCAAAATTAGTTTTTTTATTGAAAAGTTTGGGTTTTGAGGTCTTATTGCCGTTGAGAATATTTCGAGGACAAAAACATTTTATCCAAAATTTTAAAAAACCAATGTACTTTCTAATCCAAAGTTAAATTTGACGCTGCATACATCCTATATGTTTTATATATTCAAAAGTTTAAAATGCATTATATATTTAAAAGTTTAAACTACAGATATCCTTAGTTTATATATTCCAAAGTTTCGAAACGAAATATCTTTGTTTTACAATCATGTAAAGGTCACGTTAGACTTTGGATATCCAAAGTGCACGTATATCCTTAGTTTTATATATTCTAAAATTTCTAACCGCATATCTTAGTTTTACAATTATGTAAAAGTAATGTTTTGGATATCTATATCAATTGGAATACACTAATAAATTAAATGATACATTAATAAATTAAACACTCTGCGTTGCCACTTATTGCTACCATGCAGGTCGCTGTGAAGCCACGGGTTACGGTGTCGGCTTCCTTCCACCTCCCATATGCTACTCGCATGCTATACAACTAGCTTAGCTTGCTGCGTTAAAGGCCATGCTATACAACTAGCTTTCTGCGTCAAAGGCAAAACTCACTGGCATGCAGTGCTTATGGAGCAGGTAAATGTTCAATCAATTCACATATATGAGCTCACTGTTGTGCAAGTCATGTCTCGGCCATATAGCAGTTAAGTTTATAATAACTCTCAGCAGTGAAATTCTCATAGTTGGGTGATACAAATCTGTCTTTTGAAGAAAGAATTCTTTCGTATTCTCGTAGTTGGGCGATACATCTCGTCTGCAAAGAAAGACTTCTTTCGTTTTATCTGTGAGTTACCTATGAGGAAAGATGCTATGGAGAATTAGACGGTACTTTCTTAATGTGCAGAATTCTAACCCAAATAAACAAAATGTGAATTATCAGCATTACGTATTTAATTAGTTGCTTTTTAAAATTTCAATCATTCAATTTATTTATAATTTTGATATACATTAGTTATCCATAATTTCACTCCCTCTTTCTTTTTTCTTTTCAGTGGAGCAGAAAACTATTTGGATGGGGACAAAAGAGGGATCAGGTCTCTGACTCACTTGGCTAGCCCTTTAAGGGTTTGGGTGGCATTCCTCATGGCTACAGTTACTAATTTGAGGTTAAACCTGTTTTCAAACCTCAAAATCACATCCTTTTCATAGAATTTGATTTAAAAGTGGTGGCCTTTTACTTCATGTGTTTAAGTAAGGTCCTCTCTATATAAGAGACCTAATTCATTTGTAAATTTCAAAATCTTGTCTAAAGAATATTTTCGCTAGGGTGCATATATCTCTGTATAAACCCTATACAATGGTGATACCAATACAATCTTTCGGGAGTGATACCGATGAATAGAAACAAATATGGAAAAAGAAACTTGATTTGATCCCTAACCAGAATAAGATGGAAATGAGGGCTTTCCCCTACGGGTCACTATAATTATCCAAGAATACATTCACATAAAAGCCCTCTCTCCAATATTTTTCATAAAGATATGCAGATGTGGAATAACAGGGAGTCGTGGATGGAGACAAACATAAAAACAAGAGGGCACAAAATAAATTTGGGGAATGGAGTAGTTACGAAGCAAGCATTAGAGTAGTAGAATTTTCATAACCATAAATAGCAAGGGATGGTGGATAGGGACAAACATAAAAATAAGAGGGCAGGAACAAATTGGGGGAATGGAATAGTACCGAAGCACACATTCATTCTAGTGAGTAGTACTGAGTATCATATCTTGAAGTTCCAAACTTGTGACCTTTTATTATCTGGAAGAAGCTTTCTACCTGCATTTGAACTTCTTGAAAAGTTGTAGAAAGGAATAGTATCGAAGCAAGCGTGCGTTTGAGTGAGTAGCATATATTGAAGTTTCGAATTTGTAACTTTTTGCCGTCTTGAAGAAGCTTTCCACCTGAATTTGAATGGATAACTATTAATCAGTATATGGAACCTTTTGAAAAGCTGCAAAAACTGAGGAACAAAAAATAAAACTTTTGATATAGTTTGAGGATAGTTTGAAAGACCGATCATCAACATGCCATGGAAATTTTCATTGAGAGCAATGCACAATAAAAAAAATAATACTGCAAACAGGGATTCATTTAGCACAATGCACAATATAAAAAACAATATTGCACATAGGGATTCAGGAAAGCCTTCCCGGTTCTGGAAATTGCTCTTGAAGAAGCTTTACACCTGATAGATGTTTGAGAGAATCATATGTTCAATATTAGGGATGTTTTGGAAAGCATAGGACATGTATTCGTTACAATTTTTAGTCTAGTAGCCATGATTGTCACAACCATTTTAGAGCTTATCGTTCTTCATGTGGACCTTCGTGTGAGAAGGTAAGTAGACCTTCGTGTGAGAATGTAAGTAGAGAATACATGCAGTAGCAGAAGTCATTCATCTTCTTGTGTTGGGCCAATTCGAAGGCATATGACAAGATGAAGATAGATGGAATGTGCATGAGTGCCCTGCTGTAAGGGAATCCATGTAGTGAAGAACATGTGTCTTACATGCAAGAGGGGGCCCACATGTTGCAGGATTCATGTTGGGGTGGTAAATACTTAAAAAAGAATGCAAGCGTCTATTTAATTTATTTCTCAACACTGGTTCAAGAAACATGGCGATGGGCCTTGTCCCGGTGGTAAATACTTTAAAAGAATGCAAGTGTCTATTTAATTTAGTCCTCGAAGCTGGTTCAAGAAACATGATGATGGGCATTGCTAGGGTGGTAACTGCTCAAAGCTAGTTCAAGAAACATGATGATGGGCATTGCTAGGGTGGTAACTGCTTAAAACATAATGCAAGTGTTTATTTAAATTAGTTCTCAAAGCTATTCAGGAAACGTGATGATGGTTATTGCTAGTTATTGCTAATAATACCTGGTTCGATGCAGGTTTGTAGAAGAGAGCAACTAATCAGGAATATGGAAATCGGGTTCCAATGAACTGAAATCCAAATGGACCTCGGGATATTGCTTCTTCAATGCTACATCGACTACCGAATATGCCTTGGGGATCACATCATATTCCTTTCAGACAAGCATCTAGGAGATGTGGTGGTTCTTCTCAAGGACATGGCTTATCATCGTTTGTTTCAAGGCTTCGGCTAATCAAGATACCCGGGTGCTCTGAGAATGGTGAAGTGAGTTATGTGCGCTTTAAATTTAATAATATTGTAAAATATGTTACAAAGACGATCAGAAGATTCTTAGTGTTGGGGATTTTATTGATAAAATCTCAAAAACACAAAATAAAACACACACAGAGGCAATGCTCTGTTTTCTTTACTCCAGGATCTTTTTGTGCACAGGGAAGCTTTAAAAAAAAATCACTGAGAACAGAGTATTGCACCACCATAAAAGATTTCTATTCATTAAAATAAAAATTACTGATACATATTCATCCTCTTTCATTCAGAGTGATTCACCAAACATTACAAAAGAAATTACTCTGTCTCCTTTGAAATTTTACACCACTGTGTGTAAAAATTTCATTTATATTCACTGCTGTGTGAAAACAAAGATTACAAGGATTTACTGTTTTACCTTTTCACTGATGTGTGAAACAATTCATGGTTTTGATACAAACCTCCCCTGGTTTTCTTCATTCACATATTCGCCTTCTTCGCTCCTGCAATGCTGTGCCTTTTTACATTTCTTATACTTGCCAAAAAAAAGGGTCAACCAACATATGTTTTTACTTGTTCTATTAAAAACAAACTTACTGCCCTAAAAATTAAAAAACAATAAAATTAACACTATATGACATAGCCCATGCCATTATCTAATTTATGGCCATACATGCCGTAATAAAAAATTTAATAATCCACCTACGCATATGACAGTTCTTTTAATAAAAGTATGGTCAAAATATGACTTAATTTTACTCCACGCAATTTGATTTGATGCGGGCCCCATATGCAGCTTCATACGGGGGAGGGCCCCATATGCAGCTTCATGCGATGGACGGGGGAGAGCGAAGAACTCCATCGAACCACTGACAAGAATATCGGAAGCCCTTTTTAACCTAACTTTACTCCATGCGATATTTAATGTTGGCCGTATGCAACTTGGAGCAATCAACCCCGGAGAATGCAGTGGCAGATCCGACGAAGGAGATGAATATCGGAAGGCCCTTTCTGGTCGACATTTACCTTCCGATAAATGTCAGAGGCTGATGTCACGCCTCATCCATGAGTCAACTCCAAGTTTTATGGGGCCCTTGTGTACGGAAACCACTTTATGCCAAAGAGCGGTCCGATAAACTTACCGGCTGGTTTGTGGTTTTTACTGTTGTGGTTTCGGAGTTGGAAACCACTTTATGCCAAAGAGCGATCCGATAAACTTACCGGCTGGTTTGTGGTTTTTACTGTTGTGGTTTCGGAGTTGGGTGCTGCTGCGCGGTTCAACTGTTCGTGCAGTTGAAATTACATTTTCGACACTTAGTAGTCAATAATAATAACTAGGACTTAGTTTCCTACTTGCTTGTCTGCCCTCCTTTGTCGGTACTAGTGGCAATGACCTCCATTGTCTGCCTTGTCCATATAGAGAAAGAGGTTTGATTTTGGTGGAGGGAGGCAACGACAAAGGGAAATTAAAAGGGAGAAGCCTACTATCAAAGGTGGAGACCGCGATGAAGCCCCGTGTGGTTCACAGAGGAGTCGAGATGCATAAAACAAATTGAGAATCTCTCTGAGAGGCATGAATACGTTCTGAAGGTGGATGATGACCCTCTATGTCTCATGGTGCTCGAAAGAATGCTCCAACAATGCGATTACAACTCTCAGTCCGTCTAGTATTCCTTTTTTCCCTCATCATCTCACAGAGGTGCTATTTATTTTGTTCTATATTTGGTTATGCCCTAAGATTGTCATTCTGTCCTTTAGTGGTCTGAATTTCTTGCATTTTTTTATCATGATAGCTAAATTCGGCTTATGCATCCTTCCCCAAATCTTCAATTTATTCTTTGGTTGACTTTTACTCTCTACTTAAAATATTCTCTTTCATTAAGGTTGTGTCTGGACTTTGAAATTTTACAATGTTAGTTTCGTTTTTGAAGTTGTATTTTGGTATTACAAATTTTACACCTTGGTATAATGCGCTGTTATAGTAGGTAAATCAATGTTATAAAATTGATCTATTATTGGTTGATATTGAAGGGTGAACAAAATAGTTTGATGAATGCGATTATGAAAGGGGCATCAAGATATACACTTATGCCAATTTTTAATATAAGTTGTTTAAAAAAATATTTCCAATTCTAGAAATAATACAACCATTGAATAAAAAATATTTGGATCTCTTTCCCATAGTTTTGTGGGAAACAAAATGGAGCACATCCTCCACAACCTGCAAACAATTTTAGGGGAGAATTTTCCAAACCAACTCCTTTCCCTCATGCAACTACTCATACGGTTGTTGTACTATAGGACTCATCAAATCTGTTTAAAAGGACCCTAATAGTGCAAAGTTCAACAAGGTAGCTGCAAAGTTGTGAATGTCCAAGAAAATTAACAGGGAATGGAGAAATTCATGTTGCATTTTATGTGATGGCATCATTCTCTATTTTTTCTATGGTATATTAGTAGAATTCATTTTTCAATATACTTGCATAGATAGGTTTCAGATTGAGATTTATTTGCACAATCAATATTTTCTTTTGAAGGTTTTAGTAAAGGTACGGATGAATGGCTAGTCGGCTTTTATGATTCAACTTTAGCGAAAACATGGACAAGGTTTCCCCTTCCCCTATGCTTCCTTCTATGACTCCATGTGTTCGTGTCCCAAATTTCTCTATTTTTACCCTATTCCCATAAGCCTTAACCCCTATTTTATCACTATTTAACCCTCTCATTCCTGCACTAGTCCAAGATAATCATCTATTCCTACATATACTTCATATTTCATAATTAATATTTATTAAGTGATTTATTAATTACTTTACATAGATTTCATACCTTTTAGTATCTCTTGTAACTTATGTTTAACTTTCATAAAATTAATTGAAGAACTAAGTGTTAATCATTATTTAGAGTGATCAGTGCAGGCAGATTCCTGCACAGCCAACGATGTTGCTCCATGATCTTTGTGATATTCCACGCAGGCATTTTTAATCAAGGACTCCTAGTTCGGTTGTGGACTATCTGAGGATGGACATTGGTGGCGTACAGTCACGGATACTTGCAAAGAATATGGTCTACAACCAGCAAAGTTTGTTCATTATTATAACCATCAGCTGGTTTTGCAATGTTGTTTGTTAATCCGTTTGACTAAAAGGCTTGAATAGGAAATGATTGTAACTAGCAAAATATGGCTAAGGCTAAGAGACTGTAGATAATGTCGACTGTAGGTAGAGCCAAGCTAGCGATCTCTAAGTTGTAATTTCATTTACTTTGTAATTTTGTATAGCCCTCTATTCTGGGTTGGACTCGCACTATCATGTGTATTTTCTGATCAAGTTAATACAAGGAACACACCGTGTTTTCTTCATGCTATGTTTAATTTTTATTTCATGAGTGATTAAGTGCTGAACCGTTTCGTTTCCTAAATGGGAAACAAGCTGGTTGGCTAGGGCCCAGCCAACCCAGCTCGTTTACCCTTGTGCATTCGCCATTTAAAAAGCTTGTGTGAACATTTATTCATTTGCAGTTGCGTGGCTTGGATTTCTCTTATGTTTATTTCAGAAGTTTTGAGTTAAATTCATTTCATGGTCAAGTGTGAACGAATCTGTAGTTTGGAAGTTACTTAAGTTTATTTCTTTCTTGCAATTTCTTTCTTGTAATTACTTTCTTCCAATTATTTTCCTGCAATTTTTGTCTTAGTTTGCTTCTGCTTAGGTCATGCAGGAAGATTCTTCCTGTATCGGGGCATGTAGTTTTCTGCACTCTGATTTATTCATTTACTTTGTATCAAGTGTTACATTCCTTTAACTGCTTATAATTTCATTTATTCCTGCAAACAAACGTAATGTCAATTCAAGTAATCATTCTCAATGTTAAGAGTTATACTTCTGAAGGATCTAAGAATGTTTACATGAATTAAGGAAGGACTATTACAAACACCATACTTTACACTTGCATTTTATGACTTAAGAAAAAGGAACACAAATGTTACAAGTGAACTGCTGAATGTTATTTTATGCATGCAAATTACTTTGACTGTTTCTTGATTATTTTGAATTGTTTTCTGCTTTATGAAGTTTATTTTCATTGCAAAGTTTAGTTAATCAAAGCATTCTTTTTCACATGTAAGTTATCTCAGAATCTAGCTTGCAATTGCAATTCTTTTCAACACATCTTTTAATTCTTTCGAAAGTAAGTTGGAAACTTTGGTGAAGGAAGCTATGTCTCGGTGCAAGGGCTGGTCTCTTGTCACAGGAACAGAGTGCTCTAAGTTGTGAGGCTTATAGCACCTCCATAAAGACATAAGTCTTCAGTAAAGAAGGTAAAATATACTTTTTCACATAAGTACTATAATTGCACTAGTGCAAGCAGATTGCAATAGTACAAGAAGAGGTTGCTTGGTGTAGAAGGAAGATCAATTGGGAAACAGATCTTTGCAAGGGCCCACTTGTTAAACTGTTAGCCATCTATATTGAACATAAACATAGTATTTCATTTCAGCATTTAAGATTGATTCCACTTGTGTGAAAGTTCCTTTACTTCATTTCCTCACAAAATATTCTTTTACATTCCAGCACTAGAATTGCTTTGGTGTCGATTGTCTTTAAGATTGTTTTCATTTGATTCTGCAACATTTCATTTAAGAAGTAGGATTAGGAATAGGAAAAGTTCATACCACTTCTGGCATTTCCTGTGCTTCATCTCTAAGTTTGCGAAACCCCTGGGTTGACAATTAAGTGTTGAGGAGTTTGCTTAACTGCAATTCCTACACCCAACATTTTGGCACCATTGTCGGGGAGGCGATTTGAATTGGTAAGAATTTTCCGTTTTTTACAATAGGGGAAATTATGCTATTATGTTTTCTACAACTTGCTTCTATTTGCTTGAAGGAATTTATAGGTGTCCAATTATTTTTAAGTTGCAACATTTTTATTTGAATTTTGTTTTGTTATTTTTTGAAATGAATGCCTAAAAGAGGTAGGGGTACAAAGCCCACTAGGGCCCAAAGAAATACTGATAAATCTGAAACCAAATATCATATTGGTCCTTCTTTTGTAGGCAGAAAGTCCAAACAAACCCAGACTCATCACGCAAGAACAATCCACTTGGGCTTTGGCAATAGTGGTCTAGGTGTGACATAGGCCACAAAGGGGAAGAAGGACTATTAGAACCCATAGTCAGCCTTCTCTGCCTATTGAGAGTGGTTCACGTGGTAGAACAACAATGGAAGATTAGGAAGAACATGTAGAAGGAACTGGTGAAAATCACGTAAATGAGGAACAGTCCACTTTTGGATTCCCAATTGTGGATCTTGATACAAAAGTACAAATGAAAAATATTTCACCATCAGCTCTTCCTCATTTCTATGGAAAGGTACATGAAGATCCAGACTCTTTCCTATTTGATTTTGATATTTAGTGTAGAAGTTATGATTATTCATCTGATGCCTAGAAGTCAAAGTTGTTTCCTGCAACTCTTAAGGACGCAACACTCCACTGGTTCATGGGACTATGAGGAAACACTATATCTTCTTGGGAACAAATGAAGAGAGTGTTCTTGTCAAAATATCAGGAATATTGTAAGACTAGAGATATTCAAGATGAAATATTTACTATTGTGCAAAATGATGATGAGACTCTAGAGGACTACTTGGAGAGATTCTCATACATCCTCCAAAGGTCAAAGCACAAATTTGATCTAAGTACCATTAGAACCTTGTTCTTACGGGGGCTTACTGATGCTAGGAATAATCTAAATCTGTTAGGACAAGGGGATATTGCTCAAAAATCTTTTGATCAAATCTGTGACTTGTGCAGAAAATTCTCGAGGAACCAATATAGATCCAGTAAAGGAATTTAGAATAGAAATGAGAAAACTAAATCTACTGATGCTGATGATTATTGGATTAGAAAACAAAATGGACAATGTGAAAATTGAAACAATGAATATTGTTAGTAAACAAATAGACTCTTTGAAGTTTCAACAAAAACTTGTAGAGGAACAAGAGTCATTGTTTATTTTTTATCCAAAATGTAGAAGAAAGCATTTTTTAAGAGAGAATGTCCTGTCGATATTAAAGAAACTAATAAATGTGCAATTTGTACAGAGAACCACAACATGGAAAATGTCCCTCCATACTTGGGCTGAAAGTTGTACTTGAAGGAGGACAACATGAAGCTAAATCACTGCATGTTATGGGAGCACGAAGAAACTGGCCTTAGGTAAGTGCAGGTATGGCTCCTGAACCTCCACAACATTTTTTTGGTTATAATGCACATTCATATTCCTGTCCTGACACTAGTCACTCTCAACATTGGCATCATGGGAACTAATACCATTATGGAAAACCCTCCCAATCTTGGCTACAAGGATGGAGAGGGCCAAACCATTCATATCATTCACACCATTCCTATCCTGCACCTATGCAGTCATACCCTCCTATATATGCATCGTACCCAATGCCACAACCATCATTACCTCAACAGAGTCAGCCAATGCCTCCATTGCCTTTACCTCCACCATTTCGATCTTCTCCGTTGCCTGCCCAACCTTTACCCAACTCTAATAACAAAGCGGTACAGATGATCCATTCTATGAACCCGCTTTTCTCATCCAGATATCAGTCCATGCTAGTTAGATTCAATGACCTCCAATTGAGATCAGGGAAGATAGTAACTTCAGAAAATCAAAAGCATCATATGGTGATTATCAATGAGAAAGGTTAGGAGGAAACTCCTGACCATTTTGAAAAAGATGACACCATCCAGCCTATCCTCGTACCCTCTGAGCCTTTTCCATCTTCTTCCAACGGACCTCCCTATCCAGAGAGGTTAGTTGTGGAGAAGAAAGACCCCATTCTTGAGTCTAGCATGGCTTCTGAGCTTAGGAACCTTTTCATAAAGGTACCTTTGCTCCAAGCTATTAAAGAGATCCCCATTTGCACAAAAATCATTAGGGAACTCTACCTCAAGAAGCCAGGAAGGAGAAGATTAGAACCTCAAACCATTCAATTTGTTGGTAGAGCAGCAGAGTTAATGACGGGGTGTATGCACATGGAGAAATATACTGACCCCGAAAACCATGTTGTCTCTGTTCAGATAGGTGATGTCCTTGTCTCCAATGTAGTTATAGACCTAGGGGCAGCCATTAATGTTATGACCAAGAAAACCATGGATCAACTTGGATTGGTCCATATTCGTCCTACTCCCACTGTGCTTGAACTAACAGACAGATCTAAAATCAAGCCGAAAGGGGTGTTGGATGATGTGGTTGTTTCTCTAGACTCTTGGGAATATCTCGCAGAATTCATTGTGATTCATCCAAAGAGCCTTGTGGGAGGACATCCCTTGATCTTGGGATGACCATGGCTTGCTACAGCCGATGCTTATATCGGATGTCATTTTGGTGACATGTATATTTCCTATGGAGATTCCAAGAAGAAGGTCACCTTGTATCCACCCGCTATATCCATTCAGAAGCTCCGAGACACTTTATGGTTAGACTACAGTAGTGATGAGGAGATTTAGCTTGTTTCCTTGATACATCAGAATGTTGAGTTCTCGCAGGAGGGTGAGATTCAATACTTCCTGAACAATCTAGACACCACGCTGAATTTTGAGTCATTGAGTCAGATTTTTAGTCTAGATTTTCAAGAAAGATATGACTCTCTACCTCCCTCGCCATTGTCTCTAGCAACACCTCTGCGTACTCTTGAGCCTGATACCACTCATGTTGAGATTAGTCCAGGTAAATCCTTGCATATTAGTTCAGACTTGGATTATTCCTAGCAAGAGCAGCTTGTGAATTTGTTGCAAAACCATCTTGATGCCTTTGCATGGGGCTATGAAGATATGAAAGTCATCCCTCCTGAAAATTGTACCCAACATATCTATATTCAGGATGGAGCCTGACCTACCCAACAACCCAAATGCGAACCTAGCTCTAAGAGATGTTGTAAAGGAAGAATTGCAAAAACTCTTAGATGGTGATTTTATCTATCCTATTTCCGACATCCAGTGGGTCTCTCCATTGGTCTTAGTCTCGAAAAAGATGGGAGATGGCACATTTGTATTGACTACAGAGAATTGAACAAAGCCACTCTCAAATATTACTTCCCCCTTCCTTTCATTGATAAGGTATTTGATACCCTTGCTGGTAAGAAGTACTTTTATTTTCTAGATGGGTTTAGTGGATATAACCAAATACAGATTGCATCGAAGGATCAATACAAAACCACTTTTACATGTCCATGGGGTACATTTTCTTACCGAGTGCTTCCCTTTGGGCTATGTAATGCCCCAACTACCTTTCAACGGGCGGTCTTGGCCATTTTTGCTGACCTTGAGTGTGTGGAAATCTATATGGATGACTTTTCTATGTTTGGTGATTCATTTTAGGAAGCCCTCAAGAATCTAGAAAAAGTTCTTCTTCGCTGACAAGAAGCTCATCTCACCTTGAGTGATAAAAAATGCAGATTAATGTGCAAGGCAGGGGTGGTTCTTGGCCATCTTATTTCTGACAAAGGTATCCAGGTTGACCCTACAAAAATAGAAATAATTTTGAGTCTTCCTATACCCAAAACTCAAAGGGAAGTGAGAGGTTTTCTAGTACATGCGGGCTACTATAGGAGATTCATTGAGAATTTATCAAGGATAGCTACCCCCCTTTTTCGACTTTTGGCCAAAGATAGTGAATTTTCTTGGTCCACAGCTTGCCAATAGTCCATTGAGATATTGAAGCAAAAACTAGTTCAGGCACCAATTTTTAGAGGAACAAACTAGTCCCTGCCATTCATATTTCCTCTGATGCCTCACATATTGCTATTGGTGCAAATTTAGGACAAGAAGAAGACAAACAGTCTTATGTTATTTATTTCTTTAGTAAAAACTTGTCACCCGCTGAAATAAATTATACAGTTACTGAGAAAGAGTTCTTAGCTGTAATTTTTTCCATTAATAAATTTAGACATTATATTACATGATATGAAGTCTTTGTGCATACTGACCATTCTGCAATAAGGTATTTGATGAATAAACCATTAACTAGTGGTAGAGTGACTAGGTGGTTATTATTGTTACATGAATTTAATATTACCATTATTAATAGACTAGGAAACTCTAATGTAGTAGCAGCTTATCTTTCAAGATTAAATAATCCTAGTGAAGCAATTGTTGTTGATGATGATTTTCCTGACGAACATCTTCTTGCTGTGTCAACAAAATCCCCATGGTTTGTTGACATAGCTAACTATTTATTCACTGGAAAATTACCACCTCACTTATCCGCTCGTGAAAAGCGGAATATCATACAGAAAAGCGCTGCATATTCCTGGATTCAAGGAGACCTATTTTACACCGAGGCAGATCTCATTATCCATAGATGTGTAAGAGAGGAATAAGTGTTTAATATTTTAATATTTGCCCATGATGAACCTTGCAGGGGTCACTTTGCCGATAAGCGGACTACATATGAAGTGTTAAGAGCTGGCTATTTTTGGCCCTCCTTGTTTAAGGATGCCAAATAGTACCCCAAGCGATGTGACAGCTGTCAGCGAATTGGCCATCCTAATCAAACCAATGAAATGCCTTTATGTACTCAAGTTATTATTAGGGCCTAAATCTACCTCACGTTGAGAAAGGCAGGATCTAGGGTAACATCAAACCATGCTTAACGTGGTAGCTAGCCCTACCAAGTCGGGAGAGGGCTCTCTCCTTGTTAATATCAAGAAAATATGGCTAATAAAGCTTGAGATGACTGATGTGAAGACTGATTTTAGGCTAGGCATGTGAGCTGAGGAGTTTGATTGAATTTGATGTTGGTTTGCTGGCTCAAATGTGAAAGGCAGATTTGTGTCTGGGGAATGGACACAATCTTGCAGAGATCTCTGTGGGGCAAGGTAGGCAAATGGTTTAGCACTTCAAATTGAGTGAGATGGAGAGCTTTTAGACTGGTGAGGAGTTTAATAGGGCATGAAAGTCTCAGGGATCCTCTTCAAACAGCTGAAAACATAAATAACTAAACAAAACCCTAGGTAGAGCACTGCAACTCAATTAATTCTACCTTTATCCTTGTTTCATTTAGTTGAGATGAACAGAGAGAGATAATGGCATACATAAAACACATGTAAACTTACAATTATAGAAGGAAACACAATACCAAATCAAGTTTCCACAAGAATCCCATAAAGTGCTGCAAACCCTGGTCTATTCCTTTGTCAAACTGCTGAAATGAGTGTACAATAATGCTCAAAGCATTCATAAGAGTCCAACCTTTACCAATGACTGAAAAACTACTAGATATAGGCAACAAAAAACTCATCCTAGCCTTTAGGGGTCGATTTCATAAGTTTAGGAGCTGTTTCAACAAGATCTAAACTAAGAACTAAAAAGTAGACAGTGGAACAACTTGCCTCTAAAACCTAGGAAACTGATTCATTCAGTTGCAAACTACCTTTTCATGATGAATCTACCTCCATGAGTGAAAATTTAGCATAATTACATCAAAACCCATCAAGTCACATTAAATTACATCATGAATTTGAATATTAGAGAGAGAAAAGTCAAACTCAGAAAAAACTAGGCGAAAAGCAAAGTTTTTTTGGCCAAAATGACAAAATTTCGTCCTATGCGCCGCGCTCCTATCCCTGTGCACTGCGCTACTTTGGAGCTGATTTTGGAGACCTTCTCGTGCACCAAATTTGCTCCAAGTGGGCTTGTTGGAAAGGTCTACCTATCTACTTTCTGCAACAGGTGGAATGTCTGAATTTGGTCTCCATTTTCTCCTCAAAAAATGAGTTCTCCCAACACTGCTTGTTATGTGGTCAAAAAGGGGCAGAAAGGTCACTTTTGAGGTGTTTTTGACCTTTTTGGAAGCTCAAAACCTATCAAAATTTCTTGGCCATGTGCGAGCATTCATATTTTTCCATGAGGAATCCAAAAATTCTGAGTTTTCCTCAAAAGGAGGTCTCTAGCAAAAGTGTGTGCCAGGTGGCGCGATGCACCAGGTAGAAAAACCTGTTTTTTAGGCCAAAAATTCAAAATTTGCAAAAAGTTTCCCAAATTTCTTGAAATTTGGGCTGAGTGTCCTTCATTAAGTGCTGTGTTGAGCTAAGGAGGCCTCGGCCAAGATCTGGAGTCTATCTTGCTCTTTTCTCTTCCTCAATGCTTTCTTCAACTTGGCCTTCAAAATCCTGATTCTCGCTTTGCACACCTTGTTTCTCACCAAGTAGTGGTAGGCCATGCACCTCAACATCTGTTTCTCTTTGTTGGCCTTCTCTAGCATCTTTTCTAAGTGCATATTTGCCCTCTCAAGCCAAGATTCACGATCAGCTTCAATTTCTTGTTCAAGTGGTGTCAACTTGACTTTCCTCGTCTTGGAAGTTTGCTGGTTTTCTCTTATGTTTTGGAGCTCCATAATGGTTTGTTGATCCTCTAACTGTTTGTTCCTTTGCTCCAAATAGTTAATTATCCACTTGGCTCTTTCCAGGTTGAGAGACAAGTCATGAATGTCATCTTGCTGCTCCTGGATGATCTCCTTGAGCTTTGAGCTTTGGGAGCCCAAATGAGGGTCATCCTCTTGAATAAGAATGAAATCTGTCTCTTGTCCTCCTGAAGGTCCCTCATCATGCAAGGGCTTCTTACCCTTGTCCAGTACCTACTCTACTAATGGAGGAAACAAGACCCCTTCCACCCCAGGAGGAGATAGTACTCGTTTTGCTGCTACAAACAATCTCCTTGTGCCCTTTTGGTAAGTGACAAACACTGGCACACTGGTGGTTTGTGTCTCATGCACCTCTTGTTGATGTGAAGGCTCTCCTACCTCATGAAAAACTGGTGGAGGAACTTGAGGACCTGTAAAGACCTCATGTGCAATGAAATCCTCGCATGAAACATTCAGTAGACTTAGCTGATGCAAAACCACAATTTTGATTAGTGCAAAGTGATAGATGTTGTTATATTGCTGATGAGGAGGCTTCCTTTGAACCAATGTGGTCATCTTCTCAATATTCCGGCAAATAAAATAAGGGAGGTTCGTCATCCTCACCCTAGTGAAGTGCATCAACAATCTGATATGATAGGTGTACAAACAAGAAAATTTGCCCTCACAGCTGAAATATTTTATTATGAGTTTCATCAAGGGAGCATATGTGTCCTGTAGGTACCTGAATGGGAAGACTCTACTGATCTGTCTCTGAAAACCAGCCTTGATGTAAGGCTCATAATGATCTTTGTCAACAAATTGCCCCTTATTCCACTGCTCACCTACATTTGGAATATTGGTCGCTTGAGCAATAGTCTCAGGTATCAAGGTGAATGTCACACCTGCCAAAGTGACTTGGCCATTATGAAGATGGAGCACAAATAGTCTAGCCAGCTCATGGTGGTATTTGACTCTTTCCACCAATTCACAAAATTGATAGCATGATTGATACTAGAAACATGTGACAGCAAGAGGACAGGCCAACAGCTCGGCAAGTAAAGTAGGCTCCTCCCAGTTATGTTTTCCACTCTTATGAGGCCTCCTTGGTGCATGCATTTCTCTAGAAGAATCACTGACTATTTCCTCATTTTTGTCATAGGAAGAATCTGACTCCATGTTTGCCAATGTTTGAGTTTTCTTAGATGAGTATGAAGAGTTTTTATGGTGTGAATAGGTTTTTGCTACCAAAGATATGAATGTATGAGGGACTGTGGGGGGAATGTGTACGGACTATGTATGAGAGGTTGGGAATGCTACTGATAGGTTTTTGGGGAATAGAAAGGTTTAAGGGATGATATTTAGGGTTTGGGAATAACAATTAGGGTTTGGGGGTATTTGACTAGGGTTTTGGATTGTGGGATTAGGGATTTACGGTTAGTAGTTTAGGGATATGGGGAATATGGAATGGGTAAATAGGAATGTAAAGGGAGGGAGAAAATGAGGTGAGGTAGTGAGGGAATGAAAATGACAAGGGTGGAATTTAGTAGCAAAATAGTAATATATAAACCCTTTTTTTAACAAGAAATGCAAAGAGCTAGGGTTTCAGTTTTTTCCCATTAAATCACCATAAACACCAAGATAAACTCATTCATTGGCCATGAAGGAATGCCAACTTACTTGGATAATTGAGGAGTTAGTGATTTTTTTTTTAATTTTGGAGGATGCTGTGAGCAATTTCGGGCCTTGCAGTCCTGTGCACCGCGCCACCTCACAGGTGCGTAGCACTGGCTCTATGCACCGCACTCGTTGTAAAAATACATTGTGAAACACTGCCAGGTGCGCCGCGCTAAATGTGTGCGCCACACTCTAACCCAGGTGCGCCACACCACCAATTTTCACCCTTCAAACATAAAATCGCTCTCTTGGCCTTTAAAAATTGAAATTGACTTGCTCTTTTCACTCTGTGGACACAAATGAGCCTCCTTTGATTTGAAAAAAACTTTATATAGCCATGGCTTTTAATTTTTCATTGAAGAAAACCCACTTTGCTAATGTTTGATTTTCACTTGCTTTAAAAACTCTGTTTTTGGGCAGTTTGCTTTACTTTTGCCTTTGATGGACTGAATTCTTTGACTTTTTGTTTCTTTTGCAGGAACTGAAGTAGCAGAGGCTTGCCAAAGTGACCAGGGCTACCTCTGAAAATATTACATATTGAAAAATGAAATTACATGAAATTTAGTACATGAAACATAAAAAACTCTGTTTTTCCTCAAAACAGAGTTTTGTGGAAAAATCAATCACTGAGCATGTGATTATTGAAATTATTGCTTTTGAGACTTTATTTGACCTCCTCATGCACCTGTTGACCATTATTGCGCGTTTTCAAGACCTTATTGACGAAACCCTAGACCTAATGAGACCTAAAACCTAAAAATGACCTTTTACAGATGTAAAGACAAAAATGACTGTAAATGACCTGAAAATGGTTCAGCAGGTAAAGATCATGAGGGAAAAATTTATAAAATGCCACTACCATCAGATGATCCATGATCCTAATGGAATTCAGATGATCAGATGAGACACCTAAAATGCAATGCAACAAGAGAATTTGATCACTGATGGAGGGATGAAGATACTGACACTAACAGTTATGATTGAGCCTTTTGAAAAATGGGCCATTGGTTTTGTAGGACCAATAAATCCAACATCATTAAATAAAAAGAATATTTTTGTTTGTACAGATTTCATTACAAAATGGGTAGAAGCTAAAGCTGTTTCTTTCGCTACTGAAAGAGTTGTTGTTGATTTTCTTTTTACTGAAATCTTTACTAGATTTGGTGTGCCTAGAGAAATTGTTTATGAAATGGACCACAATTTATTTCTAATCTAGTATAGGGTGCGATGGAGTAGTATAAAATACGGCACAGGAAATCTACACCGTATCACCCGCAAGCAAATGGTCAAGTGGAGTCCACAAACAAGGTGATTGATTCCATCCTCTTAAAGACAATAAATACTCACAGAAAGGATTGGGCTGACAAATTACCAGAAGAATTGTGGGCATACCGAACCACTTGGAGGAACATCACAGGACACACACCATATGAGTTGGTGTACGGGAAACAAGTCCTCTTGCTAATAGAAATCTAGATCAAGACTTTCAAGTCTGTAGTCCAATTAGGGCTAGATCTCTCTGAAGCACAACAATAGCGTCTTCTACAGCTGAATGAGTTAGATGAATTCTGAAGGGATGTTGTTTAGTATAACATCTTGGTTCAACAATAGCGCAAGAAGTGGCATGACAAGTTGATCCAGAAGAAGCAATTCCGACCAGGTGATTGGGTGCTGCTTTATGATTCTAGATTCAAATATTTTAAAGGGAAATTCCATACACGCTGGATGGGACCCTATGAGGTGCTGAAAGTGTTGGAAAATGGAGCGGTAGAGATCAAAAATATTGATGGATGGAATTTTGTGTTCCTGTTCAACGGGCATAGATTGAAGGTATATTTTCAACCCCTTACTAGAGGAGATTTTATGTAGCAAGTCCAACAACAATCTAAAAAGGAGTTGGTAGGTGGTAACACCAACCTGTAGAAGATTTGATTCTTTCTATTCCTCATTAAAAATAATAATAATAATAATAATAAAAGAAAAAATAAAAAGAAAAAAATGAGAATTTTTTCGTGTAATTATGAAAATCAGTTGACTGACATGATTGCAGAAGGATCAACATGAAAACCAGCATGCTAGCAGGAAGATCGAAATTTCAATAAAAAGAGAATGTTACTTGATCTTTTAGATATGTTGGCTGCCACCAAGAAGAAGCAGGTTCAAGGAACCTAGCCCTACCCAAGTTTGGGGTAACTAGCATGGAAAGTTTTATCCAAGTAAACACTTAATTCCCATTGCAATTACTTTTTCTGGCACTAGTGCAGGCAGAACTTGAAGATAAAATTATGCCTTTCTTCTATTTTCCCGTTTCATAATTCCCACTATTTTTATTTTTCTAAATCCCCAATGAATTACCCTCCTCTTTCTTCTAAGAAAACTACCCTTACCTAATCTTGTAAAATTCCCCTGTTTCCCTTGAATTTTTTTCCACATCCCATTCTCGTTTACCTCCTTGGTGATATTGTTCTTGGAATCCTTGCAGTAATGCTCCTTCCCATTATGAAAATCATCCCTTTCCCACTTCTTTATTCCATCATAAATTGATTGCAAAATTTGATGCAGTTAATCCAGAAGGCATACTCATGAAACACCAAAGGATGGCGAATAAAACTTTCCTTGTATATTGAGGCAATTTTTTTTCCAGCTACAAAATTGTGCTCTATCAGAATTGTTATTTTGGCAAAATCCTTGGTGCAAGATGCACAGTGCAAGAAGTTAGTGCAAGCAATATGCAGTGCAAGCACGATGCAGTGCAAGTAGGATCACTGCAGGAGCGCGACCGACTGTGGGATAAAGTGCAAAACAAATTTCACACAGTACATGAGCATCTTATGAAGAATTTTTATGGAATTTTATTACTCTGCACATGAGTGATTCCTGCACTGATAGATCATAGAATTATATATTCTAATTGATACTTTGTTTTATCATTTACTGACTTGGGAAATTTTTTAAAGTACAAGATATATTGGGTTCTGAAATCTGAATTTTTTAATGGGTACTAAAATATGTCTTAATTGAATTATGAGGTAGACCGTGGGATAGTACAGGTTTTCTAAAAACTCATAACTCAATCCCTTTGAAACAATCTCCCATTACTTGTTCATCATTGTCTTACCTCCTAACCCGATCATTATGACCGTTACACCGCCGCCATAGAAGCCTCTGCCACATCCAATCATTATTGCTCACCTGTATCAGGATGATACGTATCTACATCTGAACAGAGGAGCCATTCTTTTATCATTAAACATGATCGGTTGGATGGGACTGAAAAGACGAAGGATGGATGGACCTTTGGCGTAAAATTCTTAGCAACCATTGGTATCACTCACTAAAATCCTTTTGAGGTTGTGAGAGAGAATTGTGGCAAATTTGAACATGGCACCCATAAGGAATGAGCCATCGTCCTTGAAGGAGATAGAACAGACTACGGAATACCTGAATAGTCTTGCACTATTGCAAGAATCCGGATTCCTTCCATTTTTGCAGAAGTTCGATGGCTTCGACATGGCCATGGTGCTAGAGTTTGCGAAGACATTTGAAGGAGGCTAAGCTAGGGTCAGCTCATTAGAATTCGAAGTCATGGAGGAGTCCATTGTGCGAGCTACATGCTTGCCAACTACAGGGGAGCAGTGGTTCAAAAAGGAGCAGCTTGAAAGGAAACGATGGCATCAGTTTGTGACTGATAGAAAGCTCACAGTTAACTGGAACAAAGGGCTTCCGCAAAGCGCCATGCTTGGAAAATGGCGAGACCTCCTGTAAATACTACAAAAACTTTTGACCTGCGAGGGACATTACACATTAGCATTCGTGTACCATATGAGGTTGTTGTTGCACTTTGAGCCGGGGGAAATTATTAATTTTCCTTACTACTTGCTCCGAAGTCTCAAGAAAATGGTGAAAGTTGTGCAGAGTGGGAATGCAAGCAAAGTCACATATAAGCTATATCATCATGGGCTTATCACAATCCTTGTCAAGAAAGTTCTGGAAGAGAAGGGAGTGACCTGGAAGGCATTCCTGAAGGAGTTTTAGGTGAGGAGTGCACGGAATTCTGCTAGCACGAGTACAAGAAAGGAAAGGAATGCAGAGACACCGCCCCCTGCCAAGAAAAAGGGTAAAAGAATGTGGTGCATGTGGAAAAGAACTCTGCCGAAGCCATTCCGCCCTTGGCAAAGAAAAGAAAAATCAGAACCTTGACAAGGAAGAACATTGTCTCTCTAGGGACAAATCAATATCAGTCAAGCTCTTTGATTGTGATTGATTAATCACCTTAGGTTTTGCCTAAAGACCATAACCTTTCAGTGCTTGGAGATGCAATGACCCACACCATGGTAAACGAAGAAAACGTGGAAAAGGAAGACAACATACTGTTGTCTACCCTTTTTCACAAATTAAGAAAGAAGAAGATGACATCGAGTGCAGGAGAAGTTGAGGAAGAGGATCACGAGGATGATGAGGCACAACACATGGAGATGCGCAATAATTTCGATGAACATGACATCGAAACCCTCAATGTTTTTTATGAACAGGGTACTGAAGCGCCTGCTGGTTTAAATGAATAGGGTACTAAATACCCTAAAGAATTGGACTAACAGGGCATTAAAAAACCTATGGAGTTAAGTGGCCAAGGCACTAAATCCCTTGGCACGAAGGATGTGGAGGGCACCAAAACCCTCGATGATAAGGAAACCCCAGGCACAGAAACTTTTGGCAATGTCGTAATGCAAATTCTGGATGACCTTAATCTCGACAATGATGGGACTTGCTTGGAGTCCGTTGCAGAGAAGTTATTTACACTAGAGGATCTGAGCACAGAGACCTCTACCCTCTACCTCAACAAATGAATAGTGGAATTAGAGTAGCAAGTCCATGACCTGGAAGCTTTGAACCAAGTCACGAAGAAGCAAAATTGGCAAAAGCAAGGCGAGGTAGAGCTTCTCGTAGAAGTCAAGAAGTAGAACCAACAAGTGAAAGTATGGAAGTATCAGGCTTCCAAGTGCTACAAACGCCTCAAGAAGGTGACTAATCAGCTTAAAGGAGCCCGAGGTAAAAATCCAAAGGTAGTGAAAGCAGGGATAAGTATTGAAGTATAGGATTGAGAGTTGGCCATCCATTTTTGAAGATTTTTTGCAGAAGGTAAAATGTTGTGTGAGGACACACAACAACTTAGGGATGGGAGGATGTTGGTGTCCAAAATTTCTCTATTTTTACCCTATTCCCATAAGCCTTAACCTCTATTTTATCTCTATTTAACCCTCTTATTCTTGCATTAGTCCATGATAATCATCTATTCCTACATATACTTTGTATTTCATAATTAAGATTTATTAAGTGCTTTATTAATTATTTTACATAGATTACATACCTTTTAGTATCTCCTGTAACTTATGTTTAACTTTCCTAAAAGTAATTGAAGAACTAAGTGTTAATCATTATTTAGCGTGATCAGTGCAGGCAGATTCCTACACTGCCAACGATGTTGCTCCGTGATCTTCGTGATATTCCACACGGGCGTTTTTTATCCATGACTCCTAGTTCGGTTGCGGACTATCTAAGGATGGATATTGGTGTCGTATAGACAGGGATACTTGCCAAGAATATGGTCTATGACCAGCAAGGTTCGTGCTTTATTATAACCATCAGCTAGTTTTGCAATGTTGTTTGTTAGTCCGTTCGACCGAAAGGCTTGACTAGGAAATGACTGTAATTAGTAGAATATGGCTAAGGCCGAGAGACTGTATATAATTTAGACCGTAGGTAAAGCCAAGCTAGTGATCTCTAAGTTGTAATTTCATTTACTTTGTAATTTTTTATCGCCCTCGGTTCTGGGCTAGACTCGCACTATCATGTATATTTGTTGATCAAGTTAATACAAGGAACGCGTCATGTTTTCCTCACGCCGTGTTTAATTTTTATTTCATGAGTTATTAAGTGCTGAATCGTTTCGTTTCCTAAATGAGAAATGAGTTGGTTGGCTAAGGCCTAGCCAACCCATGTCGTTTACCCTTGTGCTTTTTCCATTTAAAAAGCCTGTGTGAGCATTTATTCATTTGCAGTAGCATGGCTTGGATTGCTCTTATGTTTATTTCAAAAGTTCTGAGTTAAATTCATTTCATGGTCAAGCATGAATGAATCCGTAGTTTGGAAGTTAATTAAGTTTATTTCTTTCTTGCAATTTCTTTCCTGCAATTACTTTCTTGCAATTTCCTTCCTGCAATTCTTTTCCTGCAGTTTTTGTCTTAGTTTGCTTCTGCTCGGTTCATGTAAGAAGATTCTTCGTGTACCATTGCATGTAGTTTCATGTGTCAAAATAAGAATCAAAATTTATTAAATCAAATCTGAGCAGCTCACAAGTGTGGAACACCACCTGTAAGACTACCTCTTTAGAACACACACTACCTTACAATTGATTACATGAGAAATATATACATGAAAACATACATTTAGGGAAGTTGAATAGAATCCTAGAAAACAGGAACAAAATCCTAATCTAAGGTTTGGTTTGAACCGTCACTCCATTAATCCGTTTCTACATTAATCTCAACACTCCCCCTTATGCAGAAATGGATTCACAGATATGCCTGACACTTCCCTAAAGAACTCAAATTTGATTCTACCAAGAGATTTGGTAAAAATATCAACAACATTGTAACAACTATTACAATACTCAATATGGATTTCTTTTGACTGAACTTTCTCCCTGACAAAATGAAACTGTGTATCGATATGCTTTGTGTTCTTATGAAATAATGGATTATTTGCAAGTTTGATGGATCTCTAGTTGTCACATTTGATCACTGTTGCAACCTTTTGTTCTTCTCCAGCATCAAGGAGAAGCCTTCTCAACCAAACTGCTTCACATGTTGCTGCACACATAGCTTGATATTCAGCTTTCACAGAAGACAAGGATATTGTGCTCTACATTTTGTTGTTTCATGTAATGACCCCAAATCCAATGCTAAATGCATAGCCTCTTATGGATTTTCTGTCATCTACATTTCCATCCCAATCGGAGTCTGACAAACCTGTCAATCTAACATCACACGAATCAGTATAAATAATACCAAAATCTAAGGTTCCGTGGAGATACCTTAAAACACCTTTTGCTACAACCCAATGCCTCTCAAGGGGCTTCGACATAAATTGGCTCAATGCACCGACTGCATAAGCCAAATCAGACCTAGTTGTAGTCAAGTAGATTAGATTCCCAACCAACTGTCTATACAACGTCGCATCTACCTCCTTAGATCCATCATCATTCTGAAGTTTTAAATTCTGTTGTAAAGGTACTATTGCATCTTTGCACTGATCCATTCCGAACTTTTCTAGTAAGCTCCCAACATACTTACTTTGTGACAGAAAATTTTGTCCAGAATCCCTCCAGACTTCCAAACCCAAATAGTAATGTATCTCTCTAAGGTCTTTCATGTCAAATACTTGTGACATCTACTCCTTGATTTCTTTAATGAGATTATTAGCATTCCTTGTAATGATTAGATCGTCTACATATAAAGAATGAAAACAATCCTTTCCTCTTTATCAAACACAGTATAAAGATTAGGGTCATTTTTTCTCCTTTTATAACCATGTTGCAGGAAAAATGAATCAATTTTGTCATACCATGACCAGGGTGTCTGTTTTAGTACATACAATGCTTTCTTCAACCTCCAAACTAAATGTTCTTCACCTTGTTTGACAAACACCTCAGGTTACACTAAGTCGACTTCTTCTTTTAAGTCCCCATTTAAAAATGCAGATTTGACATCCCGTTGGTGAATCATCCAATGGTGTTTGGTAGCTAAAGAAATTATCATTCTGATTGTGTTTAATTTAGCTACAGGGGAAAATGTTTCATCATAATCTATGCCTTCTTGCTGCGAATACCCCTTTGCAACTAGCTTAGCTTTATACTTATCTATGCTCCCATCTGCTTTAAATTTAGGCTTATACATCCATTTTCACCCTATGGGTTGTTTGCCTTTAGGTAGTTTAACTAAATCCCAAGTTTTGTTTATGAGGATTGATTCATATTCCTCTTCCATAGCAGTGCTCCATTCACTATATTGACTCACTTATTTATAACTAGAGGGTTCAACAACGTTCATCATACTAGTTATAAAATCATTTTCTCTATATCTTGCTAGAAACTGAACCTTCCTACCTGATCTCCCGAGTGGTGGGGTAGCTTCAAACCTTGTCGGATCATAATTTTTTGGACTTGGCTTAACAGCTACATCATCTTCTTTCCCTTCCTACTATTGTTGTTGTTGCTACATCTGCTCATTGTTGTCACCTGATTCATCACTTCCTTCTTCCACCAAGAAGGGCATGTGTCATTATTCATTAGCACTCTCATGGCTTACATCATTAACCTACTCGTGAAACACTACATCTATGCTCGCAAAAACTTTATCAGTAGAGGGATTAAATATTTTGTAAGCCTTAAATTGTGTACAATACCCAACAGAAATACATTTGATGGCCTTTGAATCAAGTTTCTTTCTATCTTCCTTTGGGACATGGGAAAAGGCTTTACTACCAAAAATTCTCAAGTGCTTAACTGCAAACTTATAACCAAATAGAGCATCAAAAGGAGTTTTAAAATCTAAACATCTTGTTGGACTCCTATTCTTTAGATATACAATAGTATTAATCGCTTTAGCCCAAAACCCATTAGAAATATTCTTACCTTTTAACATACTGCGAGGACAATCCACAAGGGTTCTGTTTTTCCTCTCTACAACCCTGTTCTATTGAGGAGTGTGGGGTACTGTAAACCACTATTGTATCCCATTATCTTTGTAGTATCTAAGGACAAAATATTTCGTGTACTCTCCCACTTGATCCGAGCAGAGAATCCTGATGCTTTTACCTATCTGGTTTTCAACCATACTTCTGAACTCCTTGAAGTATTTAGAAGTGTGGCTCTTCTTTCTAAGGAAATACATGCAAGTAAATATAGTACAGTCATCAATAAATAGTAAAATATAGTATGCACGGCCTAATGATCTTGTCTACATAGGCCCGCATAGATCTGTGTGTACCAGCTCGAGTATATCTCTCTTCTTTCTATCAGGATTCACAGGAAATTAATCTCTATGCAACTTTCCCGGTGCACATGCATCACAATCAATATGAACAGATTTTAAAATAGGAAGACCTTCGACCATACCTCCTTTTTGTAATAATAGCAGATCATTGAAGTTAATATGGCCAAACCTCTGATGCCATAAGTCCACTGTAGTCATGACGGATGATGTTAATGCTTGATGTGGTGCACTTTTGACATTTAGCTTGTACAATCCTCCCACATGAATACCTCATGCAATAGGCTTCATACAATCCAACAAGTTTTTAATGACACAATATGATTTATAAAACTCTATCTTGAGATTCTGATTAGTTATAGTAGAAATAGAGAACAGATTCTTTTTTATCCTGGGTACATACATTACATTATGGATATGTCTAATATTTCCATCAAGCAAAATGACAGGAATATTAACATAACCTTTAATTTGGTACCCTCTATCATCGCCAAGATAGATGTTTGCTACACTGCTGGTCTCTTTGAAGTCTTCAAACCACTCTCTGTTCCTTGTCATGTGGATGGATGCACCTAAGGCCACAAACCAGGTATCTGCTTCATCATCCTTAGCCAAAAGTGTGGAGTCAGATATGAACAGTCTGATGTTCTGACTCTATTCTTGATCAGCAAAATGACATGCATGTTGTTTATGTCTCTTCCTACCTTCATCAAAATTCTTCTTCATGCAATATCCGGTTGTATGGCCGATTCTACCACAATAAAAGCATTTGGTCGCAGAGTCATTTCTATTGAAAGATGTACCTTGAGGTGAGGGAATATTTCTCTGTGGGGCTGCATTGCTCTTTTGTTCTGCATTTGGCTTTCCTCTAAAGGGATTCTTCTTCACCATTAAGGCTAGATCTGAACTATGAGGTTTATGAGTCAGTCGCCTTTCCTCCTCTTGCATGAGGATCCATGTCAATTCTTCAAACACGGGGGCTTTTTCTCTTGCATTCAAGCCAATGATGAACATCTGATACTCGTTAGTCATACCATTCATGGTAATCATGACCAAATCTATATCTGACACAGCTTCACTGGTATCACCCAGCTTGTTCTTGAGCTCCTTGATCCGTGAAATAAATGCTACAACTATCTCATTCTCTTCCATATTGATGGAGAGAATCTTGCTCTTCAAGAAGAGCAATCGATTGGTGTTCTTGACATCATAGAGTTCCTTGAGAGTCTTCCAGATATCTGGTGCAGTCTTGCAATCACGGATATGGGGAATAACACAATATTTGACCGACAATTTCAGGAGCATTCTCACCTTAGTCTCCCACTTGTCCCAATCTTGGATTGTTGTTGTTGTTCCTCCTGCAGCCAAGTTCAGCTTCACCTCATCATTATTCACAATTGTCCATGCATTGTGTCCCTCAAACAGGGTTTGCAACTTGAATTCCCAACCAATGTAATTAGATCCATCCAGCTTGTTATTTTCATTAAGGTAAGCTTATGCTAACTAATTATTCATATTGAATGAATAAAAAAGCTTCAACCCCAGCAATTTAAAAAACAACAACCCTGGATCTTTTAAAAAAAACACTGCCAAATGGCAGATCCAAAACAAAAACTGAGCCCAGATCCAAAACAAAAATGATCCCAGATCCCCTCTTTTTTTTTTTAAAGAAAAACATTTCAACTCCTTCTCTTTCAAAAAAAATAATCGCCCCATTTTTTTTATCAAATAAAGAGCCCCATATATTTTTTTTAATTAAAGATTAAAAAGACGTTAATTAAAAAACTTCACCGATGGTTAATTCTTCACTATTAAAAAACTCTAATTCTTCAGCGATTCTACAGTTCTCAATTGACTGGGCAGTCCCTCACACAAAATATTGATTCCTCACCAGCAATAGAGGGTCTCTTCCTCAACCTCCAAGCAAGCGATTCGCCTCTTGAACCACGCAACCCGAGAATCTTTTTCAAAAAACTGCAGCAACACCCACGTCCTCTTCTCAGTGGCTTCAAGCTTCAAGAGTCGACCTCAGATCGCATGGGCTCAGTGTTGATCTGGAAGGCTTCCACGTTGGTTATGTCTGTTCTCTCCACCCCCACACTTCCACTGTGGTAGCAATTTAACACGCATGCAGCTTACGACACACCACTGGATTCCTCCTCGCAGTCTCAGCCTCCTCCACGACAGTCCAAGCATGTAAGGGATCTTGGCCTCTCTCAGTAGCGAAAATAGCAACAACAAAAAATTGGAGCTCACATGCTCCACAGAAGGTGGCGGCCTCTTGCATTCCTCCTGCAGCCTCCTCCACGACCACGATCACCTCATGCCTATTATGGCCTCCACAGCAGTATCATGGCAGTTTTCAACACTCGAATCGAACAATGAAGAGGCTCAATCCACCAAATTAAACTCCAAAAAAACTCCACTTTGGATCCTCCAAAGCACGATCCTGCAACAGATCAGGCAAGCGCAGCTCTCAGCCACGTGGTGTCCTCAGCCCGATCCCGCAACGATCGAACCAAAATGCATCAATTCACCACTTCAATATCCTTACAAAATGCAGAAATTCACCATCATCTTGCCGTCCTTCCACCTTTCACTGTCGACATGACTATTGCATATGCTCACTTGCGCCGTTCTCGTGAATAAAAAATGTGTAAGGGTAGAAGTGAATCGACGCGACTATTGTGCCAAATTCCACACTGATCTCCCTTCAAATGCGTCGGTCTCTCTCTCCACTCAGGGTAAAGGCATCCTCAGCCCTGTAGCTTTGATACCATGTCAAAATAAGAATCAAACTTTATTAAATCAAATATGAGTAGGTCACAAGGGTGGAACACCACCTATAAGACTACCTCTGCAGAACACGCTCTGCCTTACAATTGATTACACTAGAAATATATACATGAAAATGCACATTTATGTAAGTTGAACATTAATGTCAACACCCTGCACTCTATTTTATTCATTTACTTTGCAACAAGTGTTACGTTCCTTTTCCTGCTTATAATTTCATTTATTCCTACAGGAAAATGTATTGTCAATTCAAGTATTCATTCTCAACGTTAAGAGTTATACATCTGAATGATCTAAGAATGTTTACATGAATTAGGGAAGGATGTTATTACAAGCAACATACTTTACACTTGCATTTTATGACTTAAGAAAAGAGAATAGAAACGTTATAAGTGAACTGCTAAAAGTTATTTGATGCATGCAAATTACTTTGGTCACTGCTTGATTATTTCGAATTGTTTTTTACTTTATGAAGTTTAATTTCATTGCAAAGTTCAGTTAATTAAATCCTTATTTTGCACATGTAATTTATCTCAGAATCTAACTTTCAATTGCAATTCTTTTCAACAAGTCTTTTAATTCATTCGAAAGTAAGTTGGAAACTTTGGTGAAGGAAGCTCTGTCTTGGTGCAAGGGCTAGTCTCTTGTCACAGGAACAGAGTGCTGTAAGCCTTGAGGCTTAGAGCACCTCCATAAAGACATAAGTCTTCTGTAAAGAAGGTAAAATATACTTTTTCACATAAATATTGTACCTGCACTAGTGCAAGCATATTGTAATAGTACAAGAACAGGTTGCTTGGTGTAGAAGGAAGATCAATTAGGAAACATATCTTTGCAAGGGCCCACTTGTTAAACTATTAGCCATCTATACTGAAGATAAATATAGTATTTCATTTGAGAATTTAAGATTGCTCCCAATTGTGTAAAAGTTCCTTTATTTGATTTCCTCGCAAATTATTATTTTACATTCCAGCACTAGAATTGCTTTGGTGTCAATTGTCTTTAAGATTGTTTTCTATCTAATTCTACAACATTTCATTTAAGAAGTAGAATTAGCAATAGGAAAAGTTCATACCACTTCTGGTGTGCTTCCTCTCTAAGTTTATGAAACCCCTGAGTTAACAATTAAGTGTTGAGGAGTTTGTTTAAGTGGAATTCCTGCACCCAACACCATGATGCAAGCGGGAGGGCTACGACTATCAAAGTGTACAATAACAAAAATAAAAAACATATAAGAAAATTAAATCCATTAAGAAAACACACAAAAATTAATGATCTAGAACAAAATGGTATTTATTATTCAACAGGGTTGAAGCCAAACACATTAGGTTTACACGCACAAGGTGATAAGTTGGCAATCGTCGTCTCTTCATTCCCTTCTACAATATCAAGACAAAATTTCTTATTCATTCCAAGATTTACAATTTATACAAAGATTTTGGAATTTGAACCACGATAACTGCTCCGACCTTCGAGCTATCAAACTACCAAAAGTTGAATTCATTTCAACTAATAGGGTTTAGACTGCTAATAGATAAATCATATGAGGATTTGATAACTAGGTGTCTCTGTAAGTATGAATTCGAATTTGTGTGCCTTTTTTGATGTGGTTGAAGGCTAAAAATCAGTTTGAAATTAGCTTTGAGGGCTAAACATTAGTTTGAAATTGGTTTGAGACAGACCATAGGCCCTTCATTCTTTCTTGCTCTAATATTTCTCAACTTAGCCTGCTTCCTTTTTTCTGCAAAATGTTAAATTAACGAATATTGAATGCTCTAATATTTCTCAACTTAGCTAGCCTCCTTTTTCTGCAAAATGTTAAATTAACAATTATTGAACCAGGCAGGAACAAAAACAATCTCCAAAATTATGAAACCATGGCTAGATGATCTCCATCGATAAGATTTCTCTCTCCAAACCTATCTGTATTCTAAATAAATAGGAATTAGAATTTACTGCAATATCAACAAACCCTTTGCCAGTTCCTTCTCCTCTGTGTATTTTAAATATATAGGAATTAGAATTTACTTCAACATCAACACACCCTTTTCTAGTTCCTGCTCTTTCTAGAGACTATTCCCATTTCATGCTCTTTCTAGAGACTGTTCCTTTCGAACTCCTCTAAATGGTTCACAAATTTTCTCACACTGAGGGGGTCATTTGTCTCCAATGTGGAATGCAACAATCTTATTATTTAGCTCAATCGAACTGCATCTGGCTAGCTTTTTCTAATCAACATTTTCAACTTTGATACATCACCCCACCTGTCAGCTAAATCATAGATATTTGAAAGAAACACATAAAAAGACTAACATTTTTTGGGTCTATGCCTAATACGTGGTTCCCTGAATACTTTCCCAACTCAATGTTTCCATGTAGTTTGCAAGCATGACCTACAAATAGCATGACGACCAACATTTTTTTGAGTCTATGCCTAATATATGGTTCCCTGAATACATTCCCAGCTCAATGTTTCCCTGTAGTTTGTAAGCATGACCTCCAAATAACATCATGCTTGAAACGCATATTTTCAACCCTGGTCTAGGAGAGTTTCACTGGCTCCTTACAAATTTTCAACCAACCAATTCATGATAATATTTTGGTTTTATACTCCAGTTCATGATACATGCATATTTTTGTAGTGCACGAGGTGGAGGAGATACTTCTAGCGTCCCCATATATTATAGAGTCCACAACAATACTACAATACTACATGTGGAAGCTTAAAATAGTAACTTTGTCATCGTTAAGAAAATTTTATTACCTTTTCCACCAACTCACTTCTACATGATGGAAACATTCTCTTACACATGGTTGTAGCTAGCTAGATTTATATGGTTGTAGCTAACTAGATTTATAATTAGATCTTATGAGACATATAGTCTCATCAAATAAAACAAGGAATAATTGTAACGCATGTAAAGCTTTCTTTTGGAATTACTTTGGTCAGTGTCCCGGTTAGATATCAATATATATGACAAAAATAAAATGTCTTATAAAAGTTTTCAATGACACACTTATATAAAGGTTTCAGTCTCGATAGGGACTACCATTGCTCGCAGTCCTTGTTTGATGTGGAAAATGGACTTGAACTTACGATCGTTGGGTATTTAGCTGGAGATGTATTTGCAAGAGTTTATTACAAGTCGCAAGGATCATAATAACTGAACCACATGCCAATTCTCAATATATTTGCGGGAATGATTTTAACCAATGTAAAGGCTCAAACATATTTCTTACTATACACCATGGTTACTAAGTTTGAATTAGAATACTATACAACATGGTTACTATTTCATTTTTTTATTAAATGTTAAATTTATATATCATTTCTTATGGATCAAATGTTCATATTCATTAATATCATAGAAGACAAAAAAACCTAACAAATGTATTGAGATTACACTAAACAAAAATATGTATCTATTAAGATTACACTAATCATAAATATGCATCTTCATTCATTATGATTAGAGAAAATAAAATAGATTAAAGATAGATTTCTTAATTCTTTTGGATGGGAAGTAGAGCAAATACATATTTATAGCAGTTATGGAGGGAAGAGAATAGATGTTGTAGCAACCATTTTTCTTGCATCTTGTATATGTAACTCTCAATGTGTCAGTTTTTGGGACATTTTATAAATTTATGTGAAAATGAATTGGTGGCTCGCTGAAGGGAGGGGTGCAAGGATCAAGTGTTCTGAAAGGGTTTCTTGTGGTATTCCAGGACCAGACCTAGACCAACCGTATTTAGATCCCTTACTTATCACCCTCACCGTGATTCTTCTTGCACTCACAATCATTGAATTTTAGAAGTGGGAAACAAGGGTGGAGGATAACACCCATTCATATCCCCTCCTCGTGGATTAAGACAAGGAATGTTGGCCACCAGAGAAAACGAGAGCTTAATGAGGGAACAAAGAGAAGGGGGGGGGAGAGAGAGAGAGAATGTAAAATGGGAGGGCATGCAAGAAACAAACAATGGGATGTTAGAAAAAAGGGTGTGGGGAGATAAGACTAGGGATGTCTATGGAAGAAGAGAAACTGGCACAAACCGAATTGTTGAAAATACATTGAAAGAACTAAATTGGACTACATTTTCCTTGAGCTTGTACTAAGAGATTTGGGGTGCCATCCAACGTATTGTTGTATGAAGGCCTTCGACTATGTGCCTAAGCATGAATGGCTAGTGGGAGGCTCAATGGATGATTGGCTCACTTAGGTCTTATTGAATTGTTGTTAAACAACTTGGGTGTTTTCTATATGGCAGATAAAACACTTGACAAAGTAAGGTGAGCCACTATGGTGGTTGCTAGAAGAGATGTTAAACCATGTATATAGTGGACTATAGATCCTTGTAGTGCTTCCCATGAAAACATAGTTGTTAAATAACCTAAACAGTAGATTCAATCTCTTGGAGCTGAGAAATACCCCATTTGGGCCTTGGGTGAAGACCTGTGAATGAACTTAGAGAGAAAAAGAGTCATTTTGTTGCTTACTACTAGAGACTAGATATTAAACCACCTAGACAACTGACTCCATCTCCTAAGTGTTTGACCAAGATTTGGTGTGTTTTCCTTGAACAAGTGTCCCCTCATACTTTGGATCCGGCTTGGGGGTGGTCAACTCCATGAGAGATTGCAGTGTAGCTAGCCTATGGTTGGGGGTAGAGTTGAAATCCCTCTGTCAATTTCAAACCATTTCAATTTATTCAGATAAGTATAAGGTTGTACTTATTTGGATAATAGGTTGTGATAGTTTTGTGCTATTAATGATTGTTAATATAATTTCGCTTATTCATGTGTGGATGCTTGAAAGTTTTTGTTACACTCATTGCTAGCTAAGTTGGATATTGTTGTTTCAATGATTAGTAGCACCATGGAGGCGCTATCATATTCATGATTTATTTATTATTTATATGTTGGAGTTGAGTATCTACATGATTGTTGGTAGGTTCTTGCCTTGTGAAAATTGTTGTAAAATGTGAACTTCTACAAGTTTTTGTTGTTGTTGTTGGATTATAACTCCAAGTATTTCTTCAGAAATACATCATTTTAGGAAAGGCATGGTAAAATTCTGGGGAATTGAGTTTTATAATTGTGTTCTTAGTTGAAGGTCCAAGTTTAGCCTTAGGCTACACTTCTCATGAAATTTGGTGTTCAGGTAGTGACCCTTACTTTAAGGAATTCTTCATATTCCCCTTACTTTCTTTTGACGTAGCGCGAGTAGAATCCAACATTATGGGGTCCAAGACTCAGATGGGGTAGATCCCCTTATAGCGGCACAAATTTCATCTAGGATGGATATATCTATGCTTTTGTGCAGTGATTATAGAATACTAATATTAATTAGATTTTCCATTTAATAGATTTTGTATTTTATATCATGTAGCATGAGATTTTCCATTTGTTCTTCTTTTTTGTGGTAATTATAGACTGTAATGTTATTTCAATTTTCTATCTTCTATTATGTGTTGTTTGTTAGATATATAATTTTAACTATTGTAACAAAACAATACTAGTATAATGATGCAATGATTTATTTAGTTTTATTTTATATTTAAATAGTATTTAATTTACTAAAAGGAAATGGAAATTAATTTAATTTCCATACAATATTCTAGAATGTTTTTAGTAGTTATATCTATTTTGAAAGTAACTATGCTTTTTTAGTCATTTTAATTAAATTTGTTAAGAAATACAAGTGTCATATGAAATGAGTTATGGGTTTTTGGGCATGTGGTATTCATGAACCATGGTATTGGCACATGATATTGTAACAAAACATATTTACAAATTAAGAATATATATTCTAAAGTGGGGTTGAATCTCCATGTTTAAGAATCTTATTGCATGTTTTTTTAAATGTATATATGTTTAACTTATATATTAATTATTTTTACCATTAATAATAATTATAACTACCTTAAATAAAGTTATAATTTAGTTAATTCTTATAATTTTTTTAATTTTAATAACTTTAGATATATGAGGAAGTAAGTGTTTTGATGCTTATTATGGATTGATGTTTATCAACATTTATTGGCCATTTAATTTATATGGTTGGGCTCGTTTTAAATATTTTAATTTTTTTTTACTATGATTATGATTATATTCTATTGGGAGATGATTCTTTTAAGTATAAATAAGATGTATAATTTTTCTCATCTATTTAATATATTATGAGAGAGAAAAATAAATGTTATTATTGACCCACTATTTAAATATAGGTACCATTAATAGATCTTATGCAATAAGGAAGGATGAGAAAGGAAATAAGAGTAGTAGGCCTTATAGATGCCTTTTAGGCTCAATGGCCATGAATAAAGCCTTAAAATTACACTTAGTTGCATTTACTGATTTGAATTATGAAGAGCGAGATTGTGAGCAATGGCTATATTTCAAAATATTTATTGTTAACATATTATGTATATCGTTATCTATTTATGTTGCACTATCTTGGGTTGTGCAGGCTAATGGGGGATGAGAGACTATAGGTTGGAGGTTGTTGCAGTATAGTACTTTATCCTAATTTTGTTACTGCCTTCTATGAACATTAATTAGCTTAGGTAACATTTTTTACTAGTGGATTCATAGAACTATCTTGATTCAAATTAGATTACTATATTATTTTTTATCTATCTTGATGCTTTTGGAGTGGAAAATTTGGAGGAATCAACTTGTAAAATATTTTTTACCAGAGAGTCCTAGTTTGGAGAGTTAGGGTCTCAAACCTCCCAAAGTCATTTTGATGCATTAAATGATTCTTTCTCATTTAGAAGACTCACATTCAAGCCGAAGCCTTTGGTATTATTCTACACTCAAATACCTTTCCTACAATGCAAGAATCACACTGATTAGAATTCATATACAAAAGTTATGCCTCCTATAAGTTGATTTATCGCGTTGACCACCATGGTACAAGTGGAAGTCATGTCATCCCACATTACCCATACATATGTAGACAACCACATGTGAAAATTGAAGAAGAATATAGAAGGTTCAAACTTGTAACTCGAGTTGAGGGTTGAGGGATTCAAACCTTAAATATTAGGAAACCAAGAGGATTAGGGGTTCCATTTTATGGTATTATATTTTGTTCCATAGTTGAGAAAAGAAAATAGAAAGTGAAAACATATAGAGAAAAATAGAAGGGATTAAGATTTTGTGGTAGTCTTATAGGTTAAAATTATTAGGTAACTCCATAGAGAGTGCATTTTTATCTATGCTTGCACATTTTCCATACCAAAGGAAAAGAGAGCAGAGTAGCGTCATGTTTTAGCAATATTTTCTCCCATAAGGGTTTTTCAAGGAAAATAACTTCTATTATAGATGATATTTTTTTTACTTATATTCCATACTTCCCACATTTTATCTATTTCATTTAGTTAAGCAATATCCATCTTAACTTCGGATATACCAAGCACCGAGGGAGATCAAATATCTTGAGGGGAAAATATATTTTAGAGTGAAAAGAAATTTGATCCCTCTTGGCCCTTCGTAGATCTATAAGTATATTTGAAATACTCATTAAATTTTACTTATAAAGTTTACCTCAAAAAAAAACATTTCAACTATGATATCAACTTATGTGAATTATATATAAAAACACTTTTGTTTTTATTTGGATAAACCTTGCACAAAAATATTTTAACTATGATATCAATTTACATAATTTGTATATCCGAAATACTTATTAATTTTCACTTGAATAATATTTACCTCACACAAAAACATTTTGACTATAATATCAATTTATCATATATATATATATATAATATATATATATATATATATATATAATAATATAATATATATATAATAAATAATATATATAAGAAAACTATTATTTATACTTGGACAAGTTTACCTCACACATGTTAATTTTTCTCGGGGCTCTATTATTATACTTCTATCATCATGGATACCATGCTTTTCATGAACAATATCAATAGTATCAAGTTATCATCTATTAGAATCAAGTCGCTAGCCTTCTTCATTGGATCAAGATATCCAAAATGATAGATGTTAGCTAAAGATCAAGTATACCACTATATCAAAGATCAATATTAAGTAGCTTCATAGAATCAAGAAGTTCATCATGTCTAAAAGGTAAGATACTTCCTTACTAATTGAGGGGGCTCATCAATAGGTAAACTATATGGGTCACAATGCCACTCACAACCTTATTAAATTGAATTTTCTCACATTTATTTACATATTTTGTTATTTTTTTTTAGTGAGAAGGGTAAAGGTCAGTTACTATGTCATGTGGCCTAATGTGTGTTAATTGCAAGAATTAGAGAAGTTTGGGCTAACTTAAGTGAATGAATTCGGAGTAGGCAAGCAAGAGATATTGTAGGAGTCGGTCTCCCTCCTCAATTCCTCAAATCATTCGAAGATTCCTCTACTCTATCTCATCAGCTCAGTGTCTGTAATAGCCAAGCAAGCCGAGTTCATTGGAAGCCAATCTAGTGACAATCAAGGAAGGGTTATTCTCGAGTTAGAGAGCCATGTATCCCTATTTTCTAGGGAGATGTTGGTGGCTCCAGTTTTGTATAAATAAGAGAGCCAAGGGACTCATTAGGATTCAATTTTTTGTTGTAGCCAAGAGGCCATTTGAAATGAAACATTTTGACTGTTATTGTTATGATATATTTGACATTTTTATGATAATGAGAAATTCTATTTTGATCCAACACTAAGTTGACTCAAAGGGCTGAAGCTCTTGGGTTAGGGCCCAAGCCTAGTAGCAGAAGTTCCTCTTTTATAGTTGTATTCTTAGCTTAGAATGATAGTTAGCTGCTGAAGTTTATTTTTGTCTTTTTGTTATCTTAGCAAGTTACTTAAATTTTTGCTTATCCTTAATTCCATTAGTCTAAAGAGGTAGATTAATTTTGCAGTTTAGTGAAGGAAATTATAACATAAAATATTGTGACAGTGGCCCCTATCTTATCTCTCTCCTAGAATCATGATGAGAGGACCCCACTCTCACAACCCCAAAAACAAATTTTGTATTTTTTTATTGCATAAATTAAGTTTCATTCTTGGAATCATCTAGAGTTGTTATCTTGTTTTCTTAAGGTTGTTGTAGCTTAAGAGGAAGTCCATGTCATAGATCTAGTCCTTAACAATAGGTAGATCAAATTTCTCAAATTCAACTCATCTTTTCCATGTGCACATGTAGTGATTTATAAATGAAAAAAGAAAAAGGTTTTATTGCAGTGATTTCAATAAGGGAATCATCCAACCAAATTCACCTAGGTCTTTGCTACCTTCTATCGAGGCATATCAGCCCATAGCCTGAACCTCTATTTTCCAACCACCGTAAAAAAGTTAACTTAGGAAAATTTGACCTCCTTGGGTTGTTGGGCTTGGCCTTAGGCGATGTTCACCTTCCCTACACCTTCTACCACTGTCATGCACCCCTCCAAAACTTCATCTCACTATTATTACTCTAAAAAACCTCTTAACTAAATACTTGTAGCAGTTTAGGACATCTTGTAGTAGATTAGGACATCTTGTAGCAATTTCCTAAAGAAAAATTGTAGTAGCCTGTTTCGAACATGTTTTGACCTGAAATAATAGGATAGCCTAGTATAAAAGTAGGTTGACCCCTTAGCTTGGAGTCCATGACCATAAGTGCCACCTAGACCAACTTTCCCATTCCTTCCCTCCTGCAAGATCAAATAGCATTAGATTTTATATTTTTGAAGCTAGAAATTAAGAATTTTTCTGCAAATGTGAATGAGATAGTTAATGCATGCATGTTTGAATTCTAAGATGATAGAGTAACTTTCTATTTTCAAGCAGTCCTGATAGCTAGATGATCAATTGAAATATTAGCATAGTTTCCATTCTGTAAGTAACTTGTGTCAATTCATAGCTAGATGATTTATGACATTTCATAGAATTTACTATTTGATAGCTTTCATTTCCTAAATAGACAAGGATTTACTTTCCTTGCACTATAACTAGCTTTGCATTAACTGTCAATAGTTAGACTCCCTCTAGTTCAATAGAGGATTGGTCTAGAACCCTAATGGTCAAGTGCCCAAGTTGAGAAGTGACATGAGTAGAATGATGCATCTACTGTGTATATAGCACTATCACCTCCAAGTTGGTACAAACCCCAGGTTGATAAAGTAAAGTTGGTAGCCCTAGGAGTTGAAACATTCTTGCTGCAATACTGAGGTGCCTCATCACTTTTTGGCTATCTTATGTTGATATCAAGATAATCTTCAAAAGCCATTCTAGGGCTACCAGAGAGAATGGAAGGGCTAGTCAAGCTTTGGCCACTTCCTCTTCCTCCAACACATCTATCAAGAGTGAAATTGGAAACATGTTGGAAGACTTTAAAAGTGAGATGCTACACATCTTACTCTATAAATGGATGCCATGAAGATCAAGAGGAAGCATGGGGAAGTAGAGACAACCTTGGCTATATTTTTCCCTAGATGCACTAGAAGGTACCCCAGAAATGAATTTCAATTCAATGTTATAGAGTTCTTCTCAGTGTGTGAGGAAATCCATTCCATAGATAAGTTCCCTTCTCTGCTTAGATTGAAGGTTGTATACCAAGGGGCTGAAGGTGGGGTTAAACAACTTTGTTATATCAATGAAAGGAGGCCTCAAGGACCTTGACCATACCAATAGGGCATGCAAGGAGAATCCTATTCCTATTACAATCCCAATCAGAACATATCCCTTCCCCCTTGGTGTTCTCCTACTCGTCCTTCATGGTACACACATTATCCTTGGTCTTATGCACCTCAATACCCTTCCCAGCTTACCAATCAGTCATTTCAGCCATATTCTCCCCCACATCCTCAGTGGAATACCCCATCACAAGGTTGGAGGCCTCCATTCAAATAACATGTAGCCTTACTGCCTCCACCTCCATCTCAACCACAAATCCTTCATCCTACTCCACCTAAGCAACCTCAGATGTCTACCCAACCAAATTCGAACCCAAACAACAAACAAGCACAATAGGTATATAGTGGAGAGACATCCTAACCTACCTATGTTGTGGAAATTCAAGAAATCAACCTGAGGTTTGGAAGATTTCTTCCAGATAACCAACCTCCATACCATGAGAGGAGAAATAAAGACACCCCTACCATTAATTTCATTGGACAATTGTCTAACTTAATGATGGGGAGAGTGATTTTCCCAAAGTATCTAGACCTTAGAGGTCCTGTGGTAGATGTACACATTGATGGCATCATTGTCCCCCACATATTCATTGATCTTGAGGTTTCCATCAATGTGATTACCAAGAAGACCATGCTCAAATTGAATCTCCAAGGATCCTTAAGAAATACCACAATAGTATTGCAATTTGAAGACATATCCATAGTAGCTCCCAAGGGAGCTTTTGAGGGTGTGATGGTCTCTATTGATTCTTGGGAGTACCCCGCTAACTTCTTAGTTCTCCAACAGAAGACCAAATTCAATGGTTATCCTCTCATCCTTGGAAGGCCATGGCTAGCCACTATTGATGCTTACATAAGTTCCATAGTTGAATGGGAATTTGTCCAAACAGTTGGTCTTGTACCCTCCTACTCAACCATCCCCAGAGCATGACTTACCCTTATGGTTGGAAGTGGAGGAGGAAGATGAAGTATACCATACCACATCCTAAATAATCTGTACCATAGATCCTATTATAGGAGGGGGGCAACCTGATGAATATGACCTCATTGATCAAATCCTCTAGAACCAGCCCCCTAGCACCATGCCTCTTGATGAGCTGGTGAAGAAATCTGAAGATAACCCTTGGAATAATTTGTGCCTAGTTGAATCAAGTCCTGCTCATGTCAAAATCGTAGAATTTGGTCCATCTAAAACATTGAAAATCAACCCCTCTCTCTTAGCACATCAGGAAGAGAAGTTGTGCAACATGCTGAGAGAGCACTTCATGCTTTTTCCTAGATCTATAAGGAAATGAAGGGAGTGCATCCTTTCGTGTGTACTCACCACATCTACATTAAGGAAGGATACAAACTAGTGTGCCAACCCCAGAGGAGAATGAACCCAACCCTCAAATACATAGTCAAAGAACAATTGCAAAAGTTGTTGAATGTAGGGTTCATTTACCCCATCTTAGATAGTGAGTGGGTGTCCCCTCTAGTTTTGATCCCAAAGAAGAATGGAAAGTGGAGGTTCTATGTGGATTACAGAGAGCTAAACAAAGCCACTAAGAAAGGTCATTTTCCTCTACCTTTCATTGATCAAGTCTTCCATGGTGTTGCGGGGAATACATTTTTCTCTTTCTTGGATGGATTAAGTGGTTATAATCAGATCCAAATCAGCCTAGAGGACCAAGATAAAATCACCTTCACTTGTCCTTGGGGTACCTTTGCTTATAGGGTCCTTCCTTTCAGATTATGTAATGCCCTTGCCACATTTCAAAGGGAATTTTTGAGCATCTTTGTTGAGCTAGTCCATGACTCTATAGAAATGTATATGGATGATTTCACTTCCTATGGCTATGACTTCCTCAAATCTCTCTCTAAGTTGGGGAAAGTATTAAATAAGTGAATTGAAATGAACCTATCAGCTAGTCATGAGAGGTTTGAATTCTTGATGAATGCAGGGACCGTTTTGGGTCACTTAATATCATAGGAAGCACTACAAGTGGACCCAAATAAAATTTACATCATAAAAGCAGTCCCTACTCTTCAAAAGCAGAGGGATGTCAAGATTTTACTGAGCTTAGTTGGATATTATAGGATATTTATCAAAGAATTCAGCAAAGTAGCCTCACCATTGTTTGGATTGCTGGCCAAGGACTTTGAATTTTGTTGGTCAAAAAATTGCCAAGAAGCCCTAGAAATATTCAAAAACAAGTTGACTACTACACCCAGACTCAGAGGCCCAAATTGGGATATTCCTTTCCACATCCATGCTGATGCATATGAAAAAGTTATAGGAGCAGTTCTAGGCCATATATATGAAAAGTTTCCTTATGCCATTTACTTCATTAGAAAAAAATTGTCCAAGGCTGAATTGAACTACTCTGTGACTCAAAAGGAACCCCTAGCTATTGTCGATTCCTTGAACAAATTCAGACACTACATCACTGGTTATCAAACCTTTATGCATACTGACCATGCTTCTATCAAATACTTAATGAACAAGACTGATGTGGATGCTAGAATTATTAGATAGTTTCTTTTATTACAACAGTTTGATTTAACTATCATTGATAATCCAGGTAGAGAAAATGTAGTTGCATATTTTTTTCCTAGACTGGCTTTGCCTACAGGTGAGGAAGGAATGGTTGATGATCAACTTCCACAAGAGAATTTATATTCTATTTCAGTTCTCTCTCCATGGTTTGCTGACATAGCCAGCTACCTAGTTGCTGCAAAGTTCCCTCTAAATATGTCATCCAGGGAGAAGAGCATAATTGTAAGGAAGAGTGCGTCATTCACTTGGATTGGGGGCAATATCTTCAAGCTGAGCCCATATCAAATTTTGAGGAGGTGTGTTAGGGAGGAGGAAGTCTTTGACATCCTTCTAGCCTATCATCATGGACTTTGTGGAGGTCACTTTGCAGCCATGAGGATAGATTTCAAGGTACTGCAAGTTGCTACCACTGGCCCATGCTCCACCAAGGTGCAAGATGATACACTAGTTGATGTGATTAGTGCCAAAGGATGGGAAAACCTAATCCCAAGGATGAAATGCCCTTGCAACCTCAAGTGACTCTAGAGCCATTTGACAAGTGGGGCATGTATTTCATTAGGCACATTGATCCACCATCAAGGCAAAAAAAGTACATAATTTTATGCACTGATTATTTGACAAAGTGGGCTGAGAACAAGGCTGTCAAGGTAGAAATAGAGGAGAAAGTGGCTGAATCCTTAAGGGAGAATGTATTCTACAAGTTTGGGTACCCTAGAGAACTAGTCATAGATCATGGAGCTTAATTCACATTACATCTGACCGAAAATTTGCTGAGGTAGCATGGGGAAAAAACAGGAAGTCAACTTCCTATCATCCTCATGCCAATGGACAAGTAGATGTCACCAATAGAGAATTGGAATGCATCCTCAGCAAGGTTGTGAGCAGCAACAAAAAATATTGTGTTGATAGACTAGTGGAGGCCACCTGGGCCTATAATACAACTTAGAAGACAACCACTGGTTTCACCCCTTATGACTTGGTCTATGGAAAGAAGGCTCTCCTCTCCATTTAGTTTTAGCACAACACCTTGATAATGGAAACATAGTTGGATTTAGATGTTACAAAGGCACAACAAGAGAGGTTGGTCCAACTGAATGGTCTGGATTAATTCAAGATGCAAAACATCCTACACAATCAAGTTATCCAAGTACAGAGGAAGGTTTGGCATGATAAGAACATCAAGGGCAAGGTTTTTCAAGAAGGGGATTGGGCTCTGCTATATGATTGCAGGTTCAAGGACTTCAAAGGAAAATTGATGGCTAGGTGGTTAGACCCATACTTGATAGAGAAATGCCATGAAAATGGGGTTGTCCAAATCAGGACCATTGATGAGGAAGGTATTCCCTTGCTTGTCAATGGATATAGATTGAAAGCTTACAAAAGACCTCTATCTAGGGAGGAGTTCATAAACACCATTAGTAAGGAGGTAAATGTGATTGGAAGTGCCATAGCTTCCAAGTCACACAACTCTTGAAAAAGGTTTTTTTATTTGCGAAAAAAAGAAAAAAGAAAAAAAACAATAAAATGCCTAGATGAAAACCTCTATGAGGCATCTGAGGCAAAATCTTGGGTTGAAAACCTCCTTGAGGTAGACCAAGAGTGAAAAAAAAAAAAAAATCCCTAGGTGAAAACCTCCCTTGAGGCACCTAGGGCAGGTGGGCATGTTGAAAACCTCTCTTGACGCAGCATATGTGTCTTTAAAAAAAAACGAGGAGAAAAAAATAACAACAAGAATACCATGGCAGGGAACTCAAACCTGTCCACTAATAAATTATGTGACTTTGCAAGTTTTGAAGGTAGTGAAAGATGCAGAGCTATAGGGATAACATGCCAAGATTCATTCCATTTCTCCCTCCATAAACTCCATCTCATCCATGCCAATCATGTCCCTACCACTCATATCCATTTTCAGGCATCAAAAAGTTTTTTGTTTACATTTTCTAGCTTGCTACAGGATGTGCTATAGTTGCTATAGGAATATCCTGTAGCACTAGAGGATGTCCTAAAATGCTACAGGAAAGGGGACCCGATAAGAAAATCATCATTCATGCCTATTCAATTTTGATTAGTGACCTTACACTTCATAAAACCACTCACCCATCATCCATGTATCCCTGGTCCAAATCACCATACCCATACTTAGCTCTATCTCATTCAAGAAAAAACACAGGAAAAATTCCAAAATATAATGAAAAAAAATAGATGACATGTCCTTCCTTGCCTCAGCCATTCAATCCTCCATCAGAGTTCTTCCATCATCTTCCAACCCCTACACCACTAACCAGCGTCCCTCTGAGAAAAAATATCATCGTAAAAGAAAGAAAAGAGCCAGCTAGAAGATCTCTTCTAGCAGCTATAGGATCTCTTGTAGTATCCTGTTCCATTACTGCAAGCACCTTGAGACTTCATTTTTCTTCCTAACCAGAGCAAGGAGGAGTACCATCACCTCTGAACACCTTGTTTTTCTTAGCCAAGCTCCATAATAGCAGCAATAACAAAGAGATATCAAGCACCTGCACACATGAACAAACAAGCAGTAAGCTATACAAGAAGGAAGAAATAAATAAGAAGAGAGTAAAGGAGCACTTCCTTGAGCAAAAACATACATGGAAAATACTCCAACATGCATCGATCAACAAAAGGTAGGCACATGTATGTCAACTTACCCAACTCTTCCCTAAGTACGATATAACGGAAAATGTATAAATGTTGAAGAAAGGTTTTTTATAAGCTTGAGTTTCCAATTAGCTTGGCCACCCTCCACTTGTGATCAAAAAGTGAAATATTAGTCAACATGCCACGTCAGAGTGTCACATCAATGGGAATAAGTTAAAAAGGTGGTTGAATCAGTTAAGGGGGAGTGGTTGCTGATTACGAGGAGCAAGTGAATAGTCACTAATGGTGGGCCAATGGTCCCAATTAGAAAATCTCGTACCACTTCTAGCCAACACAACGCTCTGAGTCTCGACCATAAATAGCATAAACCCCAAACTTACATGCACTTTTTTGCTCATTTTGAGATCAAAGAGATAGGGACAGGCTTGGGAAACCATCGAAAAGTTGAACCCTTCTTTGGCCACCCTATAGGAGACAACTACAAGAAACAAGTACGGGAAACATAGAAGCCTATAGGAAGTTAAAGGAAGCACCCGAATTCCATAGGAAGTCTCTAAGGGGCTGACTAGGGTAAACTTGGTTATCAATTGGAATAATCCCAAGCATTACAATGAGAAGTAAGTGGCCCATATCTCCTATGTCCATGCTTTGATAATTAATAAACTCTGCACTCTTTTATTAATTACAGTCATCTTGGGAATTAGACAAATTTTGGGGCTATATAAGAAAATTATGTGGCTATAGGGAACTATATAAATTGCAGTCATCCATTAAAAAGGTTAAGCCCTCAACCACCCTAAAATCCATACTAAAGCTATCCTAGAAAACCTCCCGCACTTAGCTAAAACAAGAGAACAAAATGGGAGGGGGATTCAATAGAAGAGAACGCACAGATACACTAGAATTCACCTTGTTCCTTCATCCCCTTCTGGTGGATATCTTCAGGAGGCATCACTGGTTAGGTTTCTTTTAGTTGCTCAAGAGATACGATGATGATATAACCTATGAGTTTTCCATGGCATTGAACCCTCAAGCAAGAACAAGTGCTATCACTATGGTGATACAGTTGTCGATTACCATCAACCACGGTGTGATCAGTAGAGTTACAACACTTCCTCTAGGGGTTCAACGGAGAAAGGAGGACAAGGCCAACAACACTTTTTCTAAGAAAAATTTCTTCCTAAATGATGAAAAGCCAATTGAAGACAAAAGTGGGGTTAGAAGGGAGAGCCTTCCCTATCCTTGGGATGAGGTGGGCTACCACATCCTTAAGTACATTTCTTGTGAAGGGAGACTAAGTGTAGTCTACGGCTACCAATTCAGACTCCTCCATGAGTTGATATTTAGAGCCAAAGTACCCATAAAGCAAAGGCTCAGTGTGCCTTATTTCCTTTTATAGTCCATTATAGACATGAGTCAGAAGGTGAAAGAGGGGAAACACCAACAGTTAGAACACCATGGTCTCATCAAGCTAATAATGTAAGATGCCTTAAGCCAATTCAGAATTCTTGTTATCTGGTCCACATTCAAGGACATGGATACAGAAGCCTTCCTTGAAACTCGAATTTGTTGGGTCTCCAAAATGTCATCCACTTTCACCTTTCTTTCCATTATTTTACCCTCGTTCCATAACTCTGTAACTCTATAAACCCTACATTAGTAACCATTTTCATGACCATATGGGTTTATTATTATTATTATTTTCCGAAGTCGTTAATTTTAAGTATTTTAAGTGAATTTGTGATTAATTATTAGGAAATCAACATATTTTCATATATATATATATATATATATATATATTATATATATATATATAAGTGTTATGGTTTTTATGATATGGTAGGCCTACTTGAAGATTCTAGAAGGGTCCTAATTGGCCTTCTAACTACAAATTAGAATTTCAAATACCAACTCATGAGGATTTGTAGAATATTTGAGGAAGATATGGATCATTAAGCTAAGAATATTCAAAGGAGAAGAATCATGGAGGTTTTGATATGTGTCCTTATCAAAACTATCAGAGAATTTGGAGAGGATTTATATCTTGTATTTTTAGGAGATTGGTTGAGATAAATATGGATTTAGGAGAGATTTGAGGGATATGTATTTATTGATTAGTTATCCCTAGTTTTTGTATAAATAGGGGTCCATCCTTCAAAGGAGCCCATGTATATAATGTATATCCTCTCTATGTATTCATCCATCTTGTAATATTTTTGGATATTTTATCCATCTTTATGAAATATAAGTTGTTGTTTTGATGTCCAAAATGTGATAGTTGTTCGGTGTGCATACTGAGGCATGGAGGGTCCCCATCAACCATAGTTTGCATATCTTTGTATATATTGGTAACATAGTATAGTTTTGTCATTTCATTTCTTTTCAGCAATTTGATCCAGGTGGATATTGGTGGCCACCCGCCTATTCCACTTGGACCCTCACCATTGTTCTTTCAATTTTTTTTCAGTTTCCTTAATTATAGCACAATTTACTATTTTTGGTAGTTTTTCAGGACCTAAATTTTTGCAGTCGTTTTGAGGCCCTAAACGATGTGTTTTGGTAAAATAATTCAACAATTTTAATGGAAGTCACGTTAACAGTTGTATTCCTTGGGGAGATCTTTCCAATGAGGTATCATACGCGTCAAACAAAGATAATATAACCAAGTTACAACCCTGGGAGGTTAGTTGCCCAACTAACTCCAACATGGCCCATAAAATCTTAGTGTTACATCTCCTCGGGTTAGGGTTTTGGTTGTTTATGGTTTTCTCTTATTGTTCAATAATAAAAAGGCCCTTGAGCCTCATTGTAACTCAGTTCAAAGGCATGTAGCCGCCACATCTCTTCTCAAAGATAAGCTACCGTTGCCCAAGCTAGTCTTATTTCCATTATGTTTGTATGCATATTTCAGTATTTGATATTAATGAAATGAAGTATTATTTCTACTACATCTCTATATTTATGGTTATATCTATAATTTGTTGCATTCCAGTTTAAATATGGATTAGTGGTATCAGAGGGGTCAACACTTTCTCTGTTTTTCTTTGCATGTCCCTAGTGAGGTCGAGATATAAGGAGTTAGGGCTCAATCTGGTTGAACCTTTGCAAGATCAGCCTCGCAAACCCCAACGGCTACCCATGGGGTAAGAAAAGAAAGACGAGGGAGTAGGAGATCTTATCAAAATATTGCTCGAGGAGGCCCTTGAGAAACAAAGGAACGCGATGATGGATAACTTTTCCCAGATCCTTCAACAATTGCCCACCGACGACACATCCATGTCCAGCAACCACTATGGATGCTCCACACCTATGAAGGTACAAGTAAACTTTAACATTCCCATATTTGAGGTCCAAATAGATGCAAACATCATATATAAATGGTTAAATTTTATAGAAGGATATTTTGCTGTTCATGATTTTTCGAGACGGGAAAAGTTTACTTTTTCTCTTCTCAAAGCCGCCCCCACTTGGAATTCGTTCTGGGACACCATCAAGGAGTAGTAATGCCCTTTCAATATCTATGAGGAAAAATACATAAACTAGACCACGCTATGGTAGGGAAGGGACCAAGATGTGCCAGAGTTTACCAATGTTTTTCATACCGTTCGCACAAAGTTGGGTATCAAGGATTCTGAGAAACATTTGGTACTCAAGTACTGCGGTTTCCTACACATATACATCCAGGACAAGATGGAGTTCCTGGAAATCTCCTCGCTCAACATAGCGTACCAATACACTGTCAAGATTAAGCAGAAGTTTAAATAGAATAAGCAAGACTTTGGATCTATGAATATGAAGTAAGGGAAAGGTTCCCCCAAACTGCAGAACAAAGGACAAAGCGAAGGCGGGATGGCCCAGGACAACCTGTCAAAGCCACAAGCAAAGGAAAACACTGCGAATCTAAAGAAGGACATAGGAAAGTGGTGTGAGTTCCATAAGAGCTCCACTCACAACAGAAGTGAGTGTTGGGCCAAGCAATCACTGGTGGTCGAGCTAAAGGCTTCATAATCAGATGCATGTTCTGACTCTGAGTCAGAACAGGACAAGGTGAATGACAAAGTGAAGCAAATTATCAATCTGGAGCCAAACACCAATGTTGCCACCACAAAGATCCAGAAGGAGGAACTTGAAGATCCAGAGGGGGAGGAGTGTCTCTTCCACTCCCAGATGTGGGTAAAGGGTTCCCCGCTATAGTTTATTGTCAACATCAGGAGCCAAAAGAACCTCATTGCAACAGAGGTCATGAAGTGGCTAGGCTTACCGATCACAACACACCCACAACTGTACACCATCGGGTGGCTTCACCAAGGATGGGATCTTCGTGTGAGTTAACAGTGTCACCTTCCATACAATGTCAAGCCCTTCATAGATGAGGTATTATGTGATGTTTCTCCCCTTGATGTTTGTGATGTATTATTAGGTAAACCATACCTTTGGATGTGACATGTTGTGTATGAGTCAAGGCCTCACAATTTTATTGTTACCTTGGTAGATAAGTTGTACATGATACCGGCAGTAGCATCACCAAGCACCATCTCTCTAGTTACTACAAAACAATGCAGCAAGCTCATTTCCAAAACCAGAAAATTTGTTTTCCTGATGATACACCCTCAGGGAAAGAAGAAGATGGTGGCCACGACCTCCAGACAAGGCCCCTCCGCATGACAACAACAGATGGACAAGGTCATGGAGGAGTACGAGGACATCTTCACCTCCCCCGTAGGGGTGCCTCTGCACTATCAGGTCAAGCACTCCATCGATCTGACCCCAAGTGTGCTTTTTCCCAATGGACCAATCTATTAGTGCTCCATTCTAGAGAATGATGAAATCAAGAGGTAGATTCAGGAGTTGCTGCAGAAAGGTAACGTCCGGTCAATTTCATCACCCTGTGGGAGCCCATTCATGTTGGTATAGAATAAGGATGGGACTTGGAGACTATGTATTGACTATCAAGTGCTGAACAAGATCACTGTGTGGAAAAGGTGCCTAATCCCATAGATTGATGACCTTTTGGACCAACTCAAAGGGGGGAAATATTTCAGCAATATCGGCTTGAAGTCCATATATCACCAGGTACCAATGGAACCCTCTGATGTGTGGAAGACTACCTTCAAAGCTAAGGAGGGCCTTTTCGATGGTTGGTCATACATCTCGGGTTGACGAATGCTCCTACAACCTTCATGAGGCTGATGGATGACATCTGGCGGCCATTCACCAACTTATTTGTAGTGGTATACTTGGATGACATCCTGATCTTCAGCCAGAGTTGGGAAGAGCACATCCAGGACATCCAACATATTCTCCAAACACTGCGACAACATAAGATGTGTGCCAATTGTGAGAAATGAAATTTTGGCATGAGCCAGGTTCAGTATGTGGGATACTTTATTGATGAATGGGGGGTGCATGTGGATCCAACTAGGATCCAAGTCAGTCAGGATTGGCCAGCCCTAACCCCTCTGACAAATCTCCATAGCTTTCTAGGTCTTTCCAATTTCTACCACAGGTTCGTGTTGGGGTTTTCTCATATCGCTTGTCCCTTGAGTCAAGTTACCAAGGGAGGAGAGAAAGAAAAATCATTTTTTTTTTGAATCTCAACAAAAGGCATTCACAGAGTTGAAACATCACCTCTACTCTGCACCAGTGCTCATATTACCGGACTTGCAACAACCATTTAAGATCGAGACAAATGCCTCTGACTATGCTATTGGGGCAGTCCTTACTTGATGGGGACATCTAGTGGCATATCACAGTGAGACACTTTTAGACATAGTCCAGAAGTATCCCACTTATGACAAAGAGATGTATTCCATTGTGCAGGCCTGCCGACAATGGAAGAATTACATTTTGGGGAAGGAAATGGTCATCCACATAGATCACCAACCCCTAAAGTTCATACGAACATAAGGGAAGTTGCAGAATTATCACCATCAGAAGTGGTCCACATACCTACAATAGTTCCATTTTAATATCAAGTACAAGAAGGGCATCACCAATCATGTTGCAGACTACCTCAGTCGACCACTAATCATGGTGTTAATAATTATGCTCAACTCTTGTGGGCACGAGACTTATGATTGGCCACTTCTCTACAAAAGCAACCCAGATTTCAGCCACAAATACCATATGCTCTTGGATGGTCAGCAAGTTCCATATTTTCACCTTTGGGATGCTTTTTATTCCACCTAGGACACCTTTGTGTTCCTTCAAGTGACATGGAAAGATGATTTGGGAAGTGCACTATAGTTGGTTTGTTGGGCATTTCGAGGTCGAAAACGTGGTGGGAGTATTGTATAAGTATTTCTATTGGCTGAATCTTCGACAGGATTTTGAGAAGTACACCAGATCCTACGCTCACTATGCCATTGCCAAACCAACCATTAAGAAGCAAAGCCTCTATACTTCGCTTCCTACCCCTAGTCCACCTCAGGAATCCATCTCCATGGATTACATGTCGGACCTTCCTTCTACTAAGAATGGCAACGACTGTGTTTTTGTGGTTGTCAACAGATTCTCAAAGATGGCCATTATGGTGACCTGCAAGAAGAATATCACAGCATAAGCCACTACTAAACTCTTCTTTGAACAAGTGTGGGTACACTTTGGGATCCCACAGTCTATCATCTCAAGTTGGGATAGCAGGTTCCTGAGTACATTTTGTTCTAGTATCTGGTCGATGCTAGACACCAAGCTCACTAAGTCCACAACTTCCCCAAATTGATGGCTAGACAGAGGTCGCCAACAAGATGATCGTACACATTCTACGCATGTACAACTCAAAGAATCAATGCACATGGGATGAAAGCCTCCCCTATATCTAGCATAGCTATAACCAGGCTCTCCATAGCTTGAATGGCCACAACCCTTTTCAAGTGGGCTTGGGGTTCCATCCACCGTGTCTGATAGATGTGTCCATACCATTTGCAGTGACTCAGGCAGATTCGACTCATGTCCTATCTGAAGCCGACAAGGAAAGTAGCTTCATTGAGCACCTTCAACACATTCGCCAACAAGTCCATGAGATATTGGACAAATTGAATGGTAAGTTCAAGTAGTGTCATGATTAGCATTAGGTACCACATAAGTTCCAGGTGGGTAACAAAGTTTGGCTACATTTGGAGAAGAAGCACCTCACTGGGCCCCACCAGAAGATTCACCTACTTTGATATGGGCCATGCACTATCACCAAGGTTGTGGGAGATAATGTGTTTGAGCTTAGCATTCCCCCATTCCTTGGCCTGCACCTAGTGTTCAAATTGGATAGCCTTCAACCATACTTTCCACCATTACTGGACACATCCGACATTGCAGAACAACTCACACCAATAGAATTAAATCAAGATTGCATGGAACAAGCTGCAAAGGATCGGATCATGGACACGTAGATCAAGAACACTCACTAACATAATATCTAGTTGTATCAAGTTGTCAAAGCTGGCCAACTCCTGCACCAAGGCAAATGGCTCACCAGGGACCAAGTTTAGCAGAAGTTTCCTCATCTCATGGAGGAACTCAACGCAATGGAGACCATTGTTTCCTAAGTGGGGAGGACTGATCCAGGTGGATATTGGAGGCCACCTGTCTATTCCACTTGGACCCTCACCATTGTTCTTTTAGTTTTTCTTTTCAGTTTCCTTAATTGTAGCACAATTTACTATTTTTGGCAGTTTTTCAGGTCCTAAACTTTCGGAGTCATTTTCAGGCCCTAAACGATGTTTTTTTGGAAAAATAAATTTTGTGATTTCCAAGGAAATCACATTAGCATATTTGGTCCTCGGAGAGATCTTTCCATCAAGGTATCATACCTGTTAAATGGAGATAATATGACCAATTTATGACCCCAGGAATTGGCTGCCCAACTAACCCCAACGAGGCCCATAAACGCTTGGTGTTACATATCCTCGAGTTAGGGTTTTCTCTTATTGTTCAATAATAAAAAGGCCCTTGAGCCTCATTATAACTCAGTTTAGAGGCATGTAGCCGCCACATCTCTTCTTAGAGACAAGAAACCATCGCCCGAGCTATTCTTATTTCCATTCTGTTTGTAAGCATATTTTAGTATTTGATGTTAATGAGATGAAGTATTATTTATGTTGCATCTCTGTATTTATGGTTATATCTGTAATTTGTTACATTCCTGTTTCAATCCAGACCACAAGTGTGGTTTCAATTATGCAAGTGTGAGTGTGAGTATGATTTCCTTTCCACAAGTGTGATTTCAATTATGAAACTGTAATGTAATTCTCAATTTTGCAAGCATGGTGGGATTTCCTTTATGCAAGTGTGATTTTCATTTATGCAAGTGTGGTGTGATTTCCCTTATGTAAGTGTGATTTCAATTTCTTTTGTTTGGATTTTTTTATTTATTTTCTTAGTTTCAATTGCATTAGATTAATCTAATATGATAGATAACCAACTAGTACATATAGTACAGGTATACCTCATCAGTGTACGAAACCCTGGGTTGACAAATTAAATGACAGGGATTTAACTCACAATTAAATCACCCAACATTTTGGTGTCGTTGTTGGGGAGGTATACATAGGTGTTTATTTTGAATTTTAGACAACTCATTATAGTTGCATTCATTTTTAGATGCATGGTTAAAATCATGTTAAAATCATTTTGCATTATAGATTTCAATAATTTTTCAAAACTTTGTACTAATCTATGTGTGCGACAGGAATTATCAACCAGTTGGAGTAATTCATAGACAATTAAGGAGTTTGAAGAATATCCTTCCAAGAACTCTCTCGAATCCTAACAACAACTGGGATATCTACTTCTCACAAAGAGTATATTTTAACTGTGTTCAAAAAGTTACCTATCTATCCACCTCCACAAGAAGGTCTTCAAGCCTCTTTTGATTCCTCTTGTCAATTTGTTGAAGAGACTGAAGAATCATGCAATATTGTTGATGGGGAGAAACTACTAGAATTTGAGGAATGCATAATAAAGGAGGTTATTCAAAGTGATTTAAACCAAGAAAGGAATCAGGAATGTCATGGCCTTATTGAAAGATGGTTCCAATCAAGGATCAAATCACCTTATTTCTTAATTGCACTATCAAAACATTTGTTTTTTCATGCTTTAATGTGTTTTAATGAATATTTTTCAGAACTAAGCATGAATATCTTTTTACTCTTGTTACGCAAATGGTTATAATGGAAATATGCATACACTTGATCAATTCTTGTATTTCCAATAGAGTAGAGTACGTAATGAATAAAATCAAGTTTTGTGATGTTTTCATTTTAACTGGAATTGCAATTTATTGGTGGTGATGTAAGAGACACCCAACTCATTAATCAGTTGCAGGATGATGAAGAAAGAGAAGGAATATTTGAGAAAAAATGAGAACATATAGAGTTTTGAGAGCCACAATATGAATTTAGAGATCAATTCCTTGTGTTTTGTCTTTTAAATTTCACACTCTAATTGAATAAAAGATATTTAATATTGTTGAGTATTCTCTCTTCTTGTGCTCTTTGCAATTTAGAAGATCATAAAATACAATTAAACAAAGTTAGTTTTAGAATTTTGCAATAAAGAATGGATAAGAAATCTAAATTCATAGTAAAATGTATAATTACATACCTTTTGGAAGATCAAATAGAAAAATTAATGTCTCCAATGGATCTAGCATTATCAAAAACCCATGTTTTGACTCTTTTTGCACCTTATTTGGCCAAAAATTAAGAAATATATTATTGTTTTAAGGTTCTACCCAATTCTACTGTTAATGAGCCTAAATTCAACCCAAACTCGATTGGTGCACCCAGAAATCGAAAATGGTGCATGAATCTAGCCTTCTTGACCGGCGAGAGAATTTGTAGGATGGTTAAAACCGCTCCCAGTCCTTCGTGCCATGGTCATATTGTGTTGCAAGGAACCATTGACTAAGGCTTAGCCTAGATCCCCTCCCCCAAAAGGGAACATCTTAAACTTAAATATAGTTTTTTGGGTTATATTTAGCAATAAACAATATCGCTGAGTTGGTAAAGATATTTGGTGGTGTTTGTGAGGTCTTAGGTACAATTCATGTTGAGGCCATTTTACCTCCAAACATAACTTTGGTTGCCATGAGGAGGCCACATGGAAACCAATGGTTGGTCCATGTGGCACTTCCTCCTGAGGAGGCCATGTGGCAACCAATGGTTGGGTCCACGTGGCACTTCCTCATTGGCCCACCACTCTAACCGGTTGAACAATAAAAATTAAACATGTCAACCAATGAAACAATGACATGTGTCAATCACACATTGACCGATGAGGTACATTCAACTTCCACGTCAGTGTACGGACTGCTGTCTGGGCTTCCCTGCAAACTCAAAATTTCATTTTTTAGTTGTTTCTTAAAATGATCAGAACGTGATTCTGGGAGCATTCGAAGTTGGTTTTCAGTGAAACGAAGTTCATTGGATTCAAAATGATGAGATCTACGCTTTGGAATTAGTTTCATGCTGATATAAGAATTTTTAATTTTGAGCATTTTCCTATTCCACAAGATCATGGAGAAGGGTGGAGTGCTAAATAAAAGGGAAAAAAGTTGTTACAGGCTTCAAATTTCATAAAAACCTAAAACTATTAACAAAACCAATTTTGATAATTGAGACACTACCATCTGAGTCTAATTGCAAGTTGTAAAGCGGCAAGGCAGTGCAACAATCCATGTTTTCGGTAGATGCATAATCAGCAAAATTTAGTAGCTTATGTAAATTTGGATTATTTTATTGTTGATGGTGCTAGACCCACCAACATGTCACGGTATCTCCTTGGTAAGAAGTCCCAACTAGAGCTCAGATCGTTTGGTGTAGGAGTCCCAACAGTGGGTAGTACAATATCGCCTTGACTACAGTTGCGTGCAAAGGTAAGTAAGATATCTTTGTTGGAAGCAAGGGTGTGACCTAGCAACAAATCAAGGAAGGTGTATGAAAGGCTCTAACACACGGAAGGGGGAGTGACTGCGCCACTTAGAAACCTATTATAACACACATATTGAAAAGGAACACACGAGAAGAAAGACATCACGAGATGGAATGCAGGATAGCTGACGATCCAAAGTGATGGATTATATCAACAACACACTTCAATAAGATCCATACAAACACATATGAAATAGTCCATACATACATGCGTAAATAAAAACTACATATATCATTAGAGTAACTAGGATAACCAAACTACAATAACAACATATGCATGAAATGTGTTCGCTCTGTTATATTAAAAGAGTGAAAGATCCAATCATACATACAACCATGACTTCCACTAGCCCCGATAGTGGAACATTACAGTCACTACCGCCTGCTCCTCCAAAGAGATGCACTAGCTTTGCACTGTGGAGAAGCCAAGGCTCGTTACAATACAATCCAAGCTTTCTCTAAGTTATCCTATAGGAAGCTTGGCTCCCAAAAGCCTGTACAATGAGTTATGAGGTTCTAAAAATATCAAAGGGTGGGGTGACCCTTGACATTCCCCTTTGTGACTCTTCACCTACCCTCACGACTCTTCAACTACTAGATGACTCTTACATTCTACTATTGACACTTGGTATTTCACTTTTACAACATGTTTTCATTACAATTTGCACATGTACCCATGTGAGACAAAATAATCTTAAGTAAGCCATGCAAGACATCGCTAAGACTCAGACAGTTGTGGGAAGACTAACTCTTCAACATCCTCACGATGATCGATGGTGGCGAACTCATGCCAATCTTGGTAGTCTGTTATGGTTTCCACTTATTCTATGGTGACATCCTTCTAAAAAAGAACGCTTGCCTCCATTGCATCCAGGTACGTTGATATGGCACCTCTGTCCAAGTCATCAGATAACATGTGCATCATAGTCTTGAGTGCAGCTGGACCAACAACATATTGGTGCATAGTGTCTGCACTCATCTGCAAGTTTGTGTTGGTTGCTATGTGCATCAAGTGATCAAATCACATTTCCAGCTCCAGTCGGACTTGGTTCTTTGATCTCACCTCAGTGAGTGTGCCAATGGATGGGATCACATGCATGTGCACAATGACATCCATGCTCCTGAACACTCGTGCATGTGAAGCCTATAAACTGATGATGAGCTGTGAGAATTCCTCATAGTTCTAGATCTAACTTTGGATGCGTGCCTTCAACTCTACCGCCTTTGGCTTCATCTTCTTTGGCAAGTGTAATAGGGCTCACTTGTACCTCATTTTCCATATCTGCATGTGATCGATAGCATTGTGTAGATTTGACAAGATGTGTGCTCTCCTAGCACAACACTGCTGCCAATTGTTGAGATGCACAACTAACTTATGCACGGTGTAGAATTTGAAGTACAACTTCCACATGGATGTCTTAAGAGATGATAATTCACCTAGTATCACTCTTTGATGAGCACCAGTATTGCAGCAAGAATGTTGCAACTCCTGGGACTACCAACTTTACTTTATCAACCCGGGGTTCGTACAAACTTGGAGGTGATAGTGTTGTATACACAAGTAAATGTGATGGGTCTTCTCTTTGTCACTACTAAGCTAGCGATAGACCACTAAGGTTTTTCAAACCAGACTTCTATGGATTCAGAAGAAGCTTGATTACCAATGAGGAAAATAGAAATCTACACTAAGAGAAAGCTTGTCTACTGTAGTAAGGAAAAAGACTAAAATCAAATGCTTAAACACACCACTTTATAACTAACTGCTTAGAGGATATGCTTCAAAATAATGCTAAGTTAACATGTATGCAATTCTACTGTACTAAGCATGCAAACTGAAAACATCAAACATTCTACTGTTGTGCATGTCAATGAATAAAATAAATATGTTTTTCTTTTTGTCCCTTTTTATGTGAAAGTGTGAAAGCTAATCTCTTTTCGTGATGTGGCAGGTGGATTAGGGATGATGGTGAATGGTCAGAATGCTTGGGATACCAGTAAGGGTCCTTTTCTAGCTTCCTAGAGGATTTTTCCTCAATTCGGCCTCAAAACTGGCCACCACAGGTAAACCTATAGGATGTCCTAATGCATTCTACAGGATGTCCTGAAAACCTACAAGATCCCCTACATTTCTACAGAATATAGTCGAGAGCAAAAGGAGGGATGTTGAAGGTGATGGAAGGCTTATGGAAGGTGGTTGGTGAATGGAATGAGGAAAAGGAGTGCCTAGTACCACTTTAGAACTCAAAACCAGAGTGTGAGATGGATCGATTTGCTCAACAAGTTTGGAGAAGTTTTCTTGTGAAATGATGAAATTGCTGAGGGTTTTATTGAAAGGAAGGAATGATCATGGGTGGATGAAGTTGGAATGAGGTTGTTGGTCACGAAAACTCTATGTATTTCTGAAACACCCACACTGCATCAAACATTGACATTTACCCAAAAATCATGTAAATAAGAAGGATTTCAATTAACTAGGGAAAATAGAATTTCATGAGCTAGTTGCCTACTTCATGCATGAGGAAAACTTGGAGAATGAGATGAAACATTGATGAGATCTAATGTAATAATGAAGATAGAAGAAAGGATAACTAAAAACTACTCTTGCAAACTGATCAAATGTTGGCCTAAGTACAGAAAAACCCTAAAGTCCATGAGAATGTAAAATTTTGTCTTTTTGGGGCTGCATAGGAGTTCTTTCCTCAAGCCATGATCCCTAAAGGAAGGAGTGAGGCAAAAACCACCCACTGACATATTTTTTATATTCCTTTATCTCTTTTAAGCTACTGCTGAAGTGCAACATAAATGGAAACAAACTAATAAGCAAACTAATCAAATCTACACTACTCGCAATGATATAATTCTAAAAACAATTCAACCATTAATCTATGAAATCAATCTAAGCATACAAATACAAGAAGAGGAGGCTTTTTTACTAGGGTTGGGCTCTAACCCAAGAGCTTCAGCCCTCTGAGTCAACTCAGTACTGGATCAAGGAAATACTCATTCTCATTACCAAATCAGAAAATTACATAACAATGTCTTCCACAAGTTTTGAACTCGAAAATGACTAGTGTTTTTACAGCAAAAAATCGAATTCTAATGAGGCTCTAGGCCTCTTTATTTATACAACTGAAGTCTCCAATGACTTCCTTAAATCTAGTGAGGCTCCACTCATAAACTTGAGATAAACTAGCTCTATAACTGTCACTTGCTCGGTTTCCTTTTGATCTCCATGACTTGGTTGCTTGTACTCCGAGCTAGTGTGATTGATGGGGGAATATTCGAATGTGTGAGGAGTAAATGAGGAGGATTTACCTCCTACAATCTCTCATCCTTGTCTCATTTGAGTTTCAGCCTTTAGCTAGCCAAAATTTCCACGATTTTCTCTCAAAATCCTGCAATTAATGCACATTAGTCCACCAGGCATAATATCTCACTTTGACTCATCTCATTAAACAAAATACAATCAAAATATGTAATAAATTGTGAGAAGAGTTGATTTAACTAAGATAGGAGGTGGATTAAGGTCCATATAGTTACCTAATGATGAGGCTCATCATCACTCCCTACTGAAAGTGTTGGTCATCCTTTGAGAAACTCAATCAATATCAATGTCTTTCATTTCTCTAGTGGCCTCCCTAACATCCCATGCTTCTGATGTAGTTTCCTCTTCCTATGCATAAAATCCTGCCTTCCTTTCTATCTCTTCCCATTTATTTCTTTCTTCCTCTTCCTTCCTTCCTTCCTTCCTTCCAACATTCCTAAGAGCATTGGTGGACTGAGTCTCAAGCCAATCCAATTGACTTTGAGTCTTTGGAGAGCTTGCTTGTACATGGGTGTCCTGTCCAATGCTTCTCTTATTCTTTGATGAGAATGGTACTATATGATTTTCAAACTGTAGGGCAAAGTGTTCCATCTTCTTTCACAAGCTTGCATGCTGTTATCCCCTAACAGCCTGAACATTTCCTCAAAGTGTGTGATTACTTGCTCTTGGGCAGCAAGGTACCTAGGGTGCATGTTGAGGGTCATTTGCAATCAAGTTATGTGTGTTGATGACAGCCATTGGATTTGACTGCTTAGCTCTTATCATGAGAGGTTATGTTTCTTCCCTTGAAATAATTTTCTTCATTTCTACAGCCCTTGCTTCCTCATGGTTCATTCGTGATGCCAAATCCATCAATTGTAAGTCCCCTAGTTTTGAATTAAGGTCCCATACATTTAGATATGTCAAGGCTAAGTTATGTAGGTATAACTTAGACAATTTAGCCCTATCCTCCAACATGCTTTGATCACAAAGATCAATGAATTGTCTATAATCCTAAAATGGCATAGTGCCTCTCTGTGCTAAAGTTTTGATTTGGAACTGCAGCCATTATTCCTTAAGGTATAATGCATAGGAGTTAGCTGGCATCCTGCACTGGATTGCCTCTAAGGATAGACTAGCCATGGATGCCAATTGATTCTCTATCTCTTGTAGATGTCCTCTTAACCATGCATTTTCTGCCTCCAACTGAGCTTTCATCATTGCCTCTTTGTCCCTCAGGCTACTTAGTTCTCTGCTCATCTCTTTAACTTTTTCCTCCATGTGATCTATGTCCTCCACTCCCTTGGATTTGGCAATCTTCATCCATCTATGTGTTCTTTCCTTTTCTTTCTCAAGCTCAAAGAATTATGGGATGGAAAATTTTTGTGGAATGACCCTACCCCCTTCAATAAATCTGTAGTAGGAGTCAAGGTTAGGTTGAGGACTAGGTTCCCATAGCTTTGGATCCTCTTTCTTTGTTTCTTGCTACATACTCCCTTCTTTCTGTAGGTTTATTAGAGTTTCTTGTAGGTTTATCAAAGTTTCCTGTAGGATTACCTTTGCTTTTTGTAGGTCCTTATGTGTATCCTATAGGAGACCTTTTCCTTTGGATGAGGCAGATCTAGTGACAGGCCTCCTAACATAAGTGATAGGAGACCTGGGAGAGGCTTGTCATGATGATCCTTCTCCTTGAGTTTTCATAAGAGGAGCCATCTTCTCCAGTAGTTTAGGTGAGTCTTCCATGACAATAGGAACCTTGGTAGAAGTTTGAGGTTTTCCTTGCCTTATTCTTGTACTTTTTCTTGTCCTAAAGTACAATGGAGTTTGTCTCTGTCTTTTCCGTTTTTGCTTGATAGGGGTACTAAGGGCAGTGAGGGTAGCTGCTATATCCTTCTCAGTGGGTTCTAGAGATACCCTGGGTGATTCCTCCTTGTCTTTTGCCTCCCCTTTTTCATTTTCCTTTTCAATCTTGTCTTTCTCATCTTCTTCTCCCTCTAGTTCCTCACTTTGTACATCTGTTTCCTCCTTTGCATCCACTTCTGTCTCTTCACCACTTTCCTTCTCTTTTTCTTTCGCTTCTTCCTCATCTATTTCCTCTTCATACCTCTATATTTCTTCTTCATATTCAAGGGCTTTTATATCTTCCTCTATATAGATGTCTCTGAAAGTTTCCCATGTGAAAGGGATTTTGAGATTTTGGAGGGCATATTCTATGATAAGTCTAATTAACCCATGATGGGCTAGCTGTTGATGGTTGCATTCCTGCACCTTAATTCTCATATCTATCACTGATTGAAGAAGGAAGTAGGGAATGCTAAGTCTGTTTTGAGGAGGTGTATCTACTCCAAACCTTAACTCTTGGAGCAGCCTAAAGTGGCATCCATATACCACACTGTACCTACCTTCACATGAGATATACTTTATAAGGTGGTAGCTAATTTCATTCTAGGGATATGGTAGGCTTGCTCTTCTGACTCTATTTTTGTCTTCCATGGCCTCCTCTCCTTATAAAAAGAATTTATTCTTTTCTCTTTGGCTATTACCCTTATCCCCCTTTCTCTAGGGAACTCCTAAGGGAAGTGTGGTAATTCTGCCTATGATTTCAGGGGTGGGTTCTATATGGAGGCATTTGACCACAACAGTGGCATGGGTCCTGGTCAGTGGAATGAGGGAGGGACCAAAATCTCTGGCTACTTCATCATCATACCCCCTCAATTTCTCAAAGAAACCCATCCAATTATGCCTTGTGAATATCTCTAGTACATGAGGGTGTTGATGAATCCTCACTGTGTTGATGGGCTTCCTCTTATTAAATCCCCTTTGTCATTTTTATTTGATGGATGGAGGGGTGTATATGTCTGGTGCAAAATTTAATGAATGAGGAATTTTAAATGAAAATTATGTGTTTGCAATTCCCCTAGACTGCAATCTTTTTCAATAAACTAGAAGGCTTTATTTTCACTTGGAAAATGTGGGAAAGTATAGAACCTACCTCCTTATCAGTGCTTGATGAAGCCAACCTCAGTTTTTTTCCTTTTAAAACTACTCATTACCAATCCTATAGGTGCTAGACTGTATCTTGTAGGATCTCCTGTAGGATTTCCTGGAGGATCCTGTAGGTGGTCCCGTGCTAGAAAAAAAATGAATTCTTCCTTTCCTGTAGACTGCTTGAGGGTCGAGAGCAAGTCTTCTAGTGTGTAGCCTTGAGAATGTGAATGCCTATATGCATGGGGATCAACGTTTATTTCCTCATATGGGTGATTTAAGTGGGGTTGTGTGCTGGAAGCGGAGGTATGAGTTTCCATTTTTGGACTGTTGGTCCCACTACCACATCATCATTCTCCTCATCTTGTAATCAACTCCCACTTTGGGCATCCGTATATTAACCACTTTGAACCTCATCTCTCCTTTTCCTTGACTTGAATTCTACCACGTAAGGACTCACTGTCTTCTCCTTGTTGATTGAGTGAAGGTGGCCAAGTTTACTGGCCACCTTTTTCTTATAAAACAACTCTTTCACAACTTTTACATGTTTGATCATATTATGCTAACAAGAGAGTGGAAGTGAGATACTTACCTATGGTAATGATGCCTTGATGTTATTTGTTGAAGAATGAAGTCTTTGTTGTCTATTTGCTGCATGTGCATTTGTCCCTCTTTTTTTTATTGTCCTATGATGATTTTATTTGATGTGCAGGTACTTGGATGTTGATGCTGACGATCTTGATGTTGCTGCTAGGCTCTAGAGGAGCTTCTTTGACCTCTGTATCTCCATGCTTGAAGTTGACTGCAACCTCTAAATTTTTGTTTTGTAGGATAGGCTGCTACACGATTTCCTACATGATGTCCTGTAACTACTTCTCCCTCAAAAATTTTAATCATTTTCCACTTTTGGAGCATGAGGATGGTTGGCATGGGCATAGAAGGGGTATATGAATTTGTGAATGAGGAAAATCGCCTACAGGTTTTGTCCCCTTGTTTTCTGTCTTCATCCTCTTTTCTCTATTTTTTCTTTGAAAATTGCAACTTAAATTTTTTGAAGCTAACTTTTTTTTGGATGAATGCAGGGGTGATCATGGTGGAGAGAGGTATGGTGATGAGATGGTGAAATAGGTTTTTTTTTTTTTTTTTTGACATGGGAAGGTCATTCCCTTGCTCTAGGATTACTTCCTTTAGGATTCCCAAGCCACTATATTTCCTACAGGATCATCTTGTAGGTTTTTAGGGAATCTTGTAGGTTTACAGGGAATCCTATAGAAAACACAGAACCCTTGCAAATTGAGGTAAATGAGTGGAAAAATGGAGGGAATGATGGAATGATGATGGATAATGAATGGAGAAATAAAAACATGAGCTGGATAGGTCCCTTTTGATTCTGTCTTGTTGCTCTGATCCTCCTCCTACTAACCTGCAAACAGTATTTCCAAAGTTTTCTTTTCTCTTTTTTTTTTTCTTTTTTTTCTTTTTGAAAGAAAATAGTTTGCCTCCAAGAGGTTTTCATCCTAGATGCTTGCCCTGGGCACCTCAAAATATGTTTTCACCCAGAGATCCTTTTATCACTTTTTTTTTTTTTTGACACCATTGGGTCGCCTCAAGAGGTTTTCAACCTAGCCTCAGGTGCCTCATGGAGGTTTTCACCTGAGTCTCCTTATTTTTCTCTTTTTTTCTTTTTCTCTTTTTCATTGACTTGATGAGGTAGGAGCTGAGACTTGCTCCACCACCATCACTATTTTGTTGATACCATCAATGAACTCTTTCTTTGACAATGAGGAGTAGCCTCTGCATCTATGGTTAGAATTTGTACTAAACCATTATCATGACATCTCTCTATGACATGAGGCCCTAACCATCTAGTCCTTAAGTTTCCCTTAAAATATTTATATCTGGAATCATATAACAAATCCTAACCACCTTCTTGAAATTATTTGTCCTTGATTTTATTGTCATGCTAGATCTTCCTCTGAATTTGAGTCACCTCTGTGTGCAGGAGGGCCTGCATTCTAAACTCATCTAACCCAATCAGCTTAAGAAATCTCTCCTTTTGTGCACTGCTAAGATCTAGATCTAGTTGGGCTGCCATTCTCAATGTATTGTACTCAAATTCAATGGACAACAGGGCCTTCTTCCCATAGACAAACTCATAGTGGGTGAATCCAATGTTGGTCTTCCAGGTGGTATTATAGGCCCAGGTGGCCTCAACTAATCTATCTGCCCAATATTTTCTGCTGCTGCTAACCACTTTAGTCAGAATGCCCTCCAGTGCTCTGTTGGTCACCTCCACTTGCCCATTATCTTGTGGGTGCTAGGGAGTGGAGGTTCTATGCTTAATCTCATGCTGGCTTAACAAGTCTTGATTCGGATTTAAACAGGAACACAAGAAATTACAAATATAACCACAAATATAGAGATGCAGCGGAAATAATACTTCATTTCATTAATGTAAAATACTGGAATATGCTTACAAACAGAAATGAAAATAAACCAGCCAGGGCGATGCTAGCTTATCTCTTAGAAGAGATGTGGCGGCTACATGCCTCTGACCTATCTTAAAATGAGGCTTGAAGGCCTATTTATTGTTGAGAAACAATGGAAAACCCTAAACATCCAAAAACCTAACCCTAGTAGATGAAGTGCCAAACTATGGGCCCTGTTTGGGTAAATTGGTACATCAACTTCCTGGGGTTGTAACTTTGACATACAATCTCTATTTGATGTGCAAAATACCTCGTTAGAAAGATCTATCTGAGGACTACAACTTTTTAGTATGCAACATTGGTCCATGGACCCATATTGATCCCATTGTTCCCAAAAAACATTGTTTAGGGCCTCAAAACGGCTCTAGAAGTTCAGGACCCGAAAAACTACTAAAAATAGTAAGTTATGCTATAGTTAAGGAAACTGAAAAACTAAAAGAGACAGTTGTGGGGGTCCAATGGGATAGGTAGGTGGCCACCAACATCCACTTGGATCATTCCTCCCCCCTTAGGAAGCAATGGTCCCCATTGCGTTGAGTTCCTCCATGAGATGAGGAAACTTCTATTGAACTTGGTCCCTGGTGAGCTGTTCTGCAACCTCTGATGTGTCCAGTAATGGTGGGAAGCATGGTCAAGGGCGATCCATATTGAACACTCAGTGCAAGCGAAGAAATGGGGGAATGTTTTTCTCCAAAGCATTGTTTCCCACAACCTTGGTAATGGTGTAAGGACCATATCGGAGTGGTATGAGCTTCTGATGGGCTCTTGTAAGGTGTTCTTTCTATAGGTGTAACTAGACTTTGTTGCCCACCTGAAACCGGTGTGGCACCCAATGTTGATCAGCCTGTTGGGTGGAGGTGCTTTGGAAGTCAGATCAGATGAATGCTTGACCTGACAGTGCAACTGTACCCCTGTAGGTGTGGAGAAGATGTGCCTGTCTTGTTTCCTGACCGTATCCACCTACTTCTGCTACGTGGAGGAACCCTTCCTAGAGGCCATGGATGTGGCTATGATCTTCCCCTTACTCTTAGGGTGAACCAGACAGAAAATAAATTTCCTAGTCTGGGAGATGATCTTACTACCTTTCTTAGCAGAGATCAAAGAAGTGGCGGTCGGTGGGGCTACCTCCGATATCCAGTATAATGAATTACCCAAAGAAATAATAACAGTGCGAGGATTTGACTCATAGACAGCATGTCACTTCCACAAGTATGGTTGACCTAATAATAAATCACAAACATCAAGAGGTGCAACATCACACAATACCTCATCTGTGAAGAGCTTGATGCTGTAGGAAAGGCGACACTGCTGGCGGACTCAGAGATCTCACCCTTGGTGAAGCCACTCGATGTTGTATGACTGTGGTGTGGTCAGTAGGCCCAGCCGCTTCTCAAAATCCACTAAAATGAGATTCTTTGGGTTGCCATTGTCGATAATGAATTGCAACAGTGAACCCTTCACCCCACATTTTTGAGTGGAAAAGACGCTCCCCCTCCTATGGATCTTCGAGCTCATTCTTCTGGATCTTGATGGTGGCAATAGTGGCGCTAGGCTCTGCATCAATGATTTGCTTCCCTTTTTCATTCCCCTTGTTGGCTTTTGACTCAGGGTCGAAACATGCATCTGATTCTAAAGCCTTCAACTCGGCCACTAACAACTACTTGGTCCAACATTCACTTGTGTTATGAGTGGGGCTCTTATGGAACTCAAACCACTTTCTTGTGTCCTTCTTTGACTTCATGGTGTTTTTATATTCTTACGACTTCAACGAGTTGTCTTGGGTCACACCGTATTGGCTTTGCCCTTGGTGCTGTGGTTTGGGGAAGCCTTTCCCCTGTTTAAAATTCAGCTTGATTTTAACAGTGTATCGGTACACTGTGCCGATCGAGGAGATTTCCAGGAACTCCATCTCATCTTGGATGTACCTGTGTAGGTAGCCACAGTATTTGAGTACCAAATGTAGCTCAGAATCCTTGATACCCAACTTTGTACGAAGGGTCTGAAAAATATTTGTGAACTTCGACACATCTTGGTCCCTTCCCTATCGCAGCATCGTCTACTTTATGTATTTATCCTCATAGCTTTTGACAGGGTAGTACTGCTCCTTAATGGCATCCCAGAATGAATTCGAAGTAGGTGCGGCTAAAACCAGTGAGCCCGTATTTTCATCCTTCTGCTCGCAGTAGGTTTCCCACCAGTCCTTGACGCGGGGGGGCTACTTTTAGAAGTCCAAAAGTGATGTTTTCCCAGCTGGAAAAATCATGAACAGAAAAATAACCTTCTAGAAGATTTAACCATTTATCTATGGCATCTGCATCTATCTGACCCTCGAATATGGGGATTTCAATGTTAATTTGTACCTTAAACTATGTGGCGTTTCCAAAGTAGCTACTAGATGCGTCACTCTTGAGTAGCCACTAAAGGATCTGGGCAAAGTTGTCCATCATTGCGTTCCTTTGTTGCTCGAGGGCTTCTTCGAGCAATATTTTGATAGAATCTCCTGCCTCCTCCTCTTTCTTTTCATCCTCCATGGGAGGCCGTCGGAATTTGCGAGGTTGGTCTTGCAAAGGTTCGACCAGTTCAAGCCCTAACTCCTTATATCCCGACCTCGTTGAGGACATGCAAAGAAAAATAGAGAAAGAGAAGACCACTATGATACCAGTGATTTGGATTTAAAAAGGAACACAAAAAATTACAGATATAACCACAAATACAAAGATGCAACAGAAATAATACTTAATTTCATTAATGTAAAATACTGAAATATTCTTACAAACAGAAATGGAAATAAACCAGCTAGGACGATGTTAGCTTATCTCTGAGAAGAGATGTGGTAGCTACATGCCTCTGAACTATCTTAAAATGAGGCTCAAAGGCCTATTTATTGTTGAGAAACAATGGAAAACTCTAAACATCCAAAAACCTAACCCTAGGAGATGAAGCGCCAAACTATGGGCCCCGTTTGGCTAAATTGGTACATCAACTTCTCGGGGTCGTAACTTTGACATACGATCTCCATTTGACACACACAATACCTTGCTAGAAAGATCTATTTGAGGAATACAACTTTTGAGTGAGAAAGATTGGTACATGCATCCATGTTGCTCCCAGGTTTCTGAAAAAAACGTCATTTAGGGCCTCAAAACGGCTCCAGAAGTTCAGGACCTAAAAATCTGCTAAAAATAGTAAATTGTGCTATAATTAAGGAAAATGAAAACCTGAAAGAGATAGTTGTGGGGGTCCAAGTGGGATAGGTAAGTGGCCACCAACATTCACCTGGATCAAGTCTTCAATCATGTTGGATGTAAACTGGATGCGTTGATCAGTGACCGGTTCTCTAAGGTACCCAAACGTGTAAAATACATTTTCCCTTAAGAACTCAACCACCTTCTCCTCTGTTGCTACCTTGGTTGCCTTGGTTTCATCCCATTTGGTCAAATAGTCAGTGCACATAGTGATGTACTACTTTTCCTTGGATGGAGGGTCAATCAGTCCAATGAAATCCATGCCCCACTTATCAAATGGATCGAAAGTCACTTGAGGTTGCAGAGGCATTTCATCCCTTGGAGTAGGATTTCCCTTCCTTTGGCACCGATCACACTGACTAGTATACCTTCACACATCCTGATGAAGAGTGGGACAATAATTACCAACTTGTAACACCTTGAATGTTGTCCTCTTGGTTGCAAAATGACCTCCACAAGGCCCATCATGAGAGGTTAGAAGGATGTCAAAGACTTCCTCCTCCCTGACACATCTTCTCAGAATTTGGTCCGGGCATAATTTGAAGAGGTTGCCCCCAATCCAAGTGAATGGGGCACTCTTCGTCACACTCTTACTTTTCCCTTTGGAGGAAAAATTCGGTGGGAACTGTGTAGACACCAAGTAGTTTGCTATGTCGGCAAACCATGGAGAGAGAACTGAAATGGCGAATAAGTGTTCATCCGGTAATTGATCATCAACCATTCCTTCCTCCCCTGTAGGAAAGTTAATTTGGACAAAAAAATTTGCAGCAACATTTTCCTGCCAGGCTTATCAACAATAGTTAGATCAAACTACTATAGTAAAAGTAACCATCTAATAATCTGGGCATTCACATCAGGTTTATTCATTAAATATTTAATTGCAGCATGATCAGTATGTACAAATGTTTGATAACATGTAATGTAATGCCTAAATTTGTTCAATGAATGCACAATAGCTAGGAGCTCCTTTTCAGTCACTGTGTAGTTCAGTTCATCCTTTGACAGATTCCTACTAATAAAGTAAAAGGCATAAGGCAATTTGTCATCTATCTGGCTTGGAGTTGCTCCTATGGCTTTGTGTGAGGCATCAGCATGTATATGAAAAAGAAGGGCCCAATTTGGGCCTTAGAGAATAGGTGCAGTGGTCAACTTGTCCTTCAAGTTGTCCAAGGCCTCTTGATAGCTTTTTGACCATATAAATTCAGAGTCTTTGGCCAACAACCCAAATAGAGGAGAAGCTAACATGGTGAAGTCTCTTATAAACCTCTGATAGAATCCAACCAAATCTAAAAAACTTCTAACATCTCTCTATTTTGCAGAGGTGGGACCCTTTGGATGATGGTTATTTTGTTTGGGGCCACCTACAGCCCTTGTTGGGATATTGAATGACCTAGAATAGTCCCCGCAGTCATCAGGAACTCACATTTTTTGGGACTAAGGGATAGGTTCATTTCAATGCATTTTTTCAGTACCTTACCTAAGTTGGACAGAGCCTCCTTGAAATCACACCCATAGGGTGTGAAATCATCCATATAAGTCTCTACTACATCATGGGCTGGCTCGACAAAGATACTCAGGAATGCTCTCTGGAAAGTGGTAGGGGCATTGCATAGGCCAGAGGGAAGGAACCTATAGGTGAAAGTACCCCAAGGACAAGTGAAGGTGGTTTTATCCTGGTCTTTTGGGCTGATCTGGATTTGATTGTCCCTGTTAAACCCATCTAGGAAAGAGAAAAACTTTTTCCCTCCCAAGCCATCTAGCACTTGGTCAATGAAAGATAGAGGGAAATGGTCTTTCTTTGTGTTTGGTCCCTATAATATTAGTGATCCCCCCATTACTATTGTCATTGTATCCCTTATTGTTATTATTGTGCCCCTATTGTCCCCATATGGTTATTATTGTGTCCTATAGAATCCCTCTATTGTTATTTTTGTGCCTTTATATTATTATTGTTAGGTCTGCTTGGTTATATTGTGACCCCGTAGACTCCTATATATAGAAAGGAGGTTGTTTCATTTGAATCATCCAAGAATTGTTCATTTGTGTAATGTAAAGGAGGTTTTCCCCTTGAAGAGGCTTATTTATAAGGCATTGATCTATCTTTTCTATCTTTTTGTGAGCTGGCTTCATAACATTTGGTATTAGAGCTTTGGATTCTAGGGTTTCGCTGCTCAAAATCGGTCATCGTGCCATTTTTGCTATAAATTTGTTTCTGCGATGTTTTAGAAGCTAAAACAAAATCCCATTTGGTCTGACATAGTTCTAAACTTTGGGTCAAAATTTCAGAGCTTTTATCGCTATATTTGCGGAGATATGATCTAAGGAAGTTGGCATTTGTGTAGACTCCCGAATTAAATTCCAAACAGGTGACCTAGGGAAAATCATCATAACTTTTGTTTTGAGCATCAGATTGAAATCGCGTGAGAAGTTTCAGAAAGAGGACGGCCTCTAGTTTTTTGTGTATCAGTTTTAGGTGCTAAGGTCGAAATAGTAACATGTGGCATGTCGTACAAGTTCGTTCTACTGAACTAGTCTATAATCAAGTGACAATGGAAGATTTGGCATAACTCTTCCTTGGAGAATCCAATTTCGATTAGACTGGTGGCATTAGAAAGAGGACGTAGAGGGCTACTGCAGGTCATGATTTCAGGACTGGGAGCTCCAAAATTACAGAGGTACATCAGATTCAATATCAAGCTCCTACAAAGTGAAAAAAAGGTGTGTATTTTTTTTCTAAATTTTTGCATAAACTTGGTTTGAAAAATTAGTTGAAGGAATTCAAAGGGCATAGTGAAGCATTATTATTGGTAATTGATGCCATGAAGAAAGAAAATGGAAACATCTAGTAGGAAACTTGAAAGCTCTAGCGTGACTCATGAAGAAGAGGAAGAAATGCAACATGATATATCAATATTACGAAACCAAGTGCAACAAATTTCACTCGCACAAAGGTAACAGAAAATAAGATGGATGGCTTTAAAAGAAAGACGTAGAAGCTAAGATGGATGGTTAAAGA
>APFE031070198.1:101345-153165 GCA_000404065.3 Pinus taeda
CATAGAATCCCTCTATTGTTATTTTTGTGCCTTTATATTATTATTGTTAGGTCAGCTGGGTTATATTGTGACTCCTTAGACTCCTATATATAGAAAGGAGGTTTTGTCATTTGAATCATCCAAGACTTGTTCATTTGTGTAATGTAAAGGAGGTTGCCCCCTCAAAGAGGCTTATTACTAAGGCGTTGATCTATCTTTTCTATCTTTTTGTGAGCTAGTTTCATAACACTTTGTTGCTTTGTTTAACTCTCTGTAATTGAGACAAATCCTCCATTTCCCATTTTTCTTTGGAACCAACACCAAAGGATAGACCCACTCACTGTTTGAGATAGGGTAAATGAATACTGCATCTAGCAGCTTTCGAAATTCTTCTTTGACTATATCCTTGAGAGCTAGATTCATTCTCCTTTAGGGTTGTCAGACTAGTTTGCAACCTTTTTTGATATAAATGTGGCGAGTACACACTAAGGGGTGCACTCCCTTCATTTCCTTGTAACTCCAAGCAAAGGCATCCAAATGTTCCTTTAGCATGTTGCACAACTTTTCTTCTTGGTATACAGAAAGAGATGGGTTGATTTTCAAGGTTGTCTCAGGGCTAAATTCTATGGTTTTGACACAGGTAGGGTTTGAATCAGCTAAGTATAGATCAATCTGATGGTTTTTCTGGGTTTCCTTTACTACTTCCTCTAAAGACAATGTGTTGGGAGTTGGACTTTGGAGTATGTGTTCAATCAAATCATCTTCATCTAGTCTCCTCCTCCCATGGTTGTTTCTAAGGTATAGATTTGGGCTGAATAAACTTCATCTTATTCCTCCTCTTCCATCCATAAAGGTAAGTCATGTTCTAGTGATGGCTGAGTAGGAGGGTATAGGACTAACTGCTTGGACATATGCGCATTTTTAATAGTCATATTTCCATCCCTGCAACTCATGTAGGCATCGGTAGTGGCTAACAAGGGCCTCCCAAGGATGAGATGGTAACCAGTAAGCTTAGCCTTAGGCTAGAGGACTAGGAAATCTACAAGGTACTCCCAAGAGTCAATGGAGACCATCACATCCTCCACAATCCACTCAGGGGTCACTGTGGAATGATCTGCAAGTTGCAAGACTATTGTGGTCTTTCTCAATGAACCTTGGAGGTTGAGCTTGAGCATGGTGTCCTTAGTCATCACATTAATGGCAGCCCCAATATCAATACAAGTGTTTGGGACAATGGTGCCATTGAAGTGCACATCTACTATAGGGCTTCCATGGTCCAAAGCCTTTGGGCAAATTACCTGCCCCAACATTAAGTCGGACAATTGTCTAATGACATTAATGGTAGGGGTGTCTCTTTTTCGCCTCCTTGGATGTTTGAATCACTTCTCGTTAATCAACTTGTTGTAGATAGGTACATCCGTTGGCTTGATGGGCCCTGAACCAGGTTTGGATTTAATTAGCCAAACAAATACCTACACTACTAGCCCTTTTGGTAACGGCCCGTGGAGTGCAGACTGAGGTCTCACCCGAAGCAGTGTGGGGGGATGCTGGAACCAAGTTTCTACACCCTTGAGATTTCCGAGGGGTCGATTTAGTCCAACTGTGAATAGCTTCACGCAGGTCACTTCGCACACGGTCCTGACCTGCGATACCTTCGCGATCCATTACAATTGCCTTTGCGCAGCCCTAACCAGGGACTGAGGTGCTTTCACACTGCTAAGGCAATGATCTATGCTATTTCCCCCTGTTACACCACAGATCTTACTTATCTTCTTATAACTGTTAGTTAACTTCACATCAACCAATACTTATCTTATATTCACTTAATCAACACAAGTATATAAGTTCGCATATCATATAAACAGTAGAAATGCAAATTATACCCAACACATTGAATGTTCAGAATAGAAAAAAAGATACACAGGAATGATTAGAAACTTCTTCTTTATTACTTCTCCAATTGTTACAAACTCGACTCACCCTATGCACTCAGCGGCAGGGGTCCGTACACTCAGCTGCGGACTACTAGGCCTCTGCGCACTCAGTTGCAGAGCCTTCTCCTACTCTACAACCCAAAGACTCGACTCTACACTTAGATCTTATGCTATGTTTCTATTCCATCATCATTCATTTTGTGTCTCTTTTACAACTTAGAGCCTAGATCTATTTATACAATCCCATGGTTTGCGGACCATGGATAGGTCTCTAAAGCCGATATTACATTACAAAAATGAGGGCAGATAACCCTATGACTCATTTACAATCTTCACGCTCCACGCCCACAAAATGCAGATTCTTTACATCGAATTTAGTCAAAACTTGGGCTTTAAGCCTCAAAAATTTCCTTGGGGGATCCTGCGTCCAACAGGGCCCTAACACAAACATCGTGACTCACCCTCGAGTCACTCTGTCGGTGTGGAGATCTTCACGTAGAGACCTCCCAACTTTTCTCCAACTGCTGCAAGATCGGCAGCACACTGAGCAGCTGCCTATTGTACCTCCTGTACGCATTCTTCAGTGACTGTGGTACTTGAACTGCTTCCCTACATCTGCTCCTACGTCCCCTACATCTACGTGAGTTTGGCTTCAATCGAGGCTATAATGATGAATGCCTCATCGATCCAAGGTTGGATGCGCACCTTCAAAACCACTTCTTTATGCCACACCATGTCTACCTGCTCCTTAAGTGCTTTTGTCTGTTGCATCCGTGCTAGCCTCTGTGTCAGGGCCACCGTTTGCACGGTCCCTTTGATGTCATCGTATTGTTGCTGCAGCTCATGCACCTCTGTTTCTAAGTGTTGTATGTTTAGGTCCTCCTGCAGAGTGGTGAGGACCTCGAATGACTCTTCCAAAAGTTTGGTGCAGTCCTTCACTGCACTACTGATCTCCTATGTTCTTGTTGTGATGGTGTTGGTGGACTGCTACCTCACCTCTGGTGGAGTTGAAGGTTGCACCTTCAACTGCAACTCAGCTATCTAAAGATTCAACTCCAACTGAACCTTAGCCATTTCTTCTCACACCCCGTGCACCCCTGCTGCTAACCTTCAGATGCGCACCTCTGCGGGTGCCTCTACTGGGATGGCCAACTTAGGGACCATCTGGCAGGCTTCCTCGACTACCTGCACTAGCTGCATGTTCTGGGACACGACCTCATCGCACTGCAAGATCAACTGTTCCATTTTAATTCATTGTTCACTCATCACCTAGAGCGCGTGGCCCTCCCTAGCCGACAGTTCTGCAGTTACTCTGTCCTGCAGGACATAGAGCATTTCCTGACGGAGCGTAGCCGTGTTGATCCCTACTCCCTTTAGCACACTGGCCATAGGCCTGTTGGCCTCATTTTCTATAACCATTGCACCCTCTGGCAACACTATGGTGTTGGTCATGCGGGCGCGCAACATTTCCTCAGCTGCAGTTGTTCCTACTGCGAGGCTGGTTGATAGAGTACCAGCCTAAGGAGTGTGCACCTGCAACTCCTGTATTTATTCTCGGAGGGCCCCCAATACCATCTGATTTTCCTCTATGAATTGCTAGAGGGCCTCTGCGGTGATGTCGCTCACCATCTCCCCTATGTCATGAAGATCACCCTCAGTGAGGGTGATCAGGTCGAAAGAAGTCTTGGAGGCTTTTGACTTCTTCCATGTCCCCACCTGCTCTCTCGGCTGCTGCCTCTTCAACTGTGTAGACGTTTTCTGTGGGTCTGCACCACCTTCCTCTGTCTCAGGCTCTTCCTCAAGTGAAGGTGACCTATGGCCCTTGCACTCCTTCTTTGTTGCCTGTTACTATTCTGCGGCTGCCTTCTGCTGTTTTGCGGCTGCCTTCAGAGCATCCCACACCTCCTGCACCTTTATTTTTGTTGCCTCTTTTCTTCTCTTCTCTGCCATCTATGACATCCACAGTTTTTCCTCCTCCTTCTTCTATGCAACAGACTTGTCTACTTCCACCGCAGAGCTAGCCGAAGCACACCACTTTGATAGCCATGACTCAAGCACGATGAATATGACATCATCCGTGGCTAGGTACGGTAGCTCATTCCACTTCTTCATAGGGTCCTTGTTCGCCCTGATGTACACATGATGGATGTCCACCTTGAACTTCGCGAAGCTTTGTAGACTATTATAGGCAGTGGGCAATAACCACAGCTTGCGGTTAATCCCCATTCTGATGTTCATCTCCATGAACACCCAGAATATCTTACTTTCTCGGATCCTCTACACGTATTTAGTGGCCCACAGCGAAGCATACTTTGCGGCCTTTAGAAGATCATGTGCAATTGTGGGGAACTGGCTGTCCTCAGGCAATTCCCAAGCCACTAGTACTATGGACAGGAGAAGCCATGCATAGTGAAAATTTTTCCCTTGTTCCTATGCCTCGTGGCAATTCTCCAAGAACTCTCTGCACAAGTACTCAAACTAGTTAAACTAGACCCCTTCTGTGCACTGCATGGCAAGTGCAACCATCGGCATGAGCACCTCATCTGCGCAACACTTCTGCATAATCTTTCCATCCAATATCTATGTCAGAAATTTGACTGCATTATTGTTGATATTGGAGATCACGTAGCCCCTTTTTTTCTTCTCAAGCTTGTATTTTTTCTTCATGGCCTCTGTGATGGCCAAGTCATTACTTTTACCCTCTAAAATATCCATTGGGTCCTCCCCTTTATAAGGGAGCTGGGAAATTCTATGAATCAGGTGGTCCGTGGTGGGGATGAGCTCCTCTAGCCACAAACACCTATCATGCACTAGGCAGAGCAGCCGCTTGATGACAAAGATAGTTACTAGGGCGTGGTGGTAATGCTACACCCAGAGTAGGTTTAACAACCCTACTTTCTCTACTTCGCGCAACCACTTGTGCGGCTCCAACTCTATGACTTCCGTCGCAATGATTTTCTTAGGCCACATGAGTTGCGCGATCACCAAGTGTGGGAATTTCTCATGGTTGGCAAGATCCCAGTCTTCAAACTTTAAGCTGGGCACCCGTCCCAGGTGTGCTCCTTGAAAGATGATATCATCGAGTAGCAGCGGAGTCTACAGAGAGCTTTTTCTCTCATCCAAGTCCTTGGGTACCCTCGCTTTCCCCTTGCGCAGAGGAACATACACGGGGAGCCTAGTCAGAAGGTCCATGCACTCAGTTTCTTCCTCCATGTCTTCGTCCTCCTCCTCTTATACCAGGATGTCCTCAAGATCTTCCTCCTCCTCATCGATTTCCAAATTAAACGCTTTCCCCTTTTCATCCATGGTCAATTGAGTTCGCAGCGGGTTTCTAGGGGACACGCGCATTAGAACCATGGGCTCCTTATCTTTCTTGGGTCTTGGTGTGCGTAGTGATTTAGGGATTTTTGCGACTATCCCGACGCTCTTAGGGGCATCTCCTACTGTCATGGCCTGCGTGGCGTCTTCCGCAGTCATCTCTTCGATATCCCTGGCTTCTTTAGACGCTGCCATCTTTCTTTCCCAGAAATCTCTCAATTGCTCAAGTAGGTGTTCATACAATGCTTTCAACTCCAACAGGTCTGGGTTCAGAAATCTCTAGGCACATGACAGTTGAATTCTCAAATGGACAAGTGTTGTTTTCTGCACAACCCTTTGCAATTTATAGCACCTTTTGAATTCGAGTTCGACCGTTCCCCCCAAATCCGGTCCATTAATGCTCCCTTGGCGACAAATTTTCCCAAATTTAGCCCATAAAGTTTTCCTTAAATGCCTTCCACCCACTCCATTTGGTCTCAAACCAAGCATCACATCATGAATAGTGACTATAATGGTCACTTTCCAGTCGACACGCGTGGTAGCATAGCTACCCTTGTGTTGTTGCAGACCCTGTGACACTTCGCTTCTGCGCGCAGTCCTGACATAGCGCAGCTCTCGAGCAGAGTAGTTTATTGTCTCGTGCCTCCTTCCAACTCCCTCGAGTACTAAGACTGTGCTTCCCATGGCTAGTCAGGTGGCCGTGCCACCTGTATATGGCTTCAACTGACTACCGTTTAATTTTCATGGTAAAATCTAGCCTTTTAGCTTCACTACCTACACCGCGCCACCATTTGTGAGCTCCCTAGTAACGTATGGTCCAATCCAAGGCATCAAATTGATCAACTCTCAGTAGTAGTCCCCAAGTTTGTCAATGTAATCATGCACATTTTCTTTTATCACCATGGTATTTTTATCAAGGAAGTCCTCCTTTATTCCTTCCTCCAGCTTCTTGACTTCTTCTTCCACCATGGCGCTTTCCTCCCTCAAGCGAACTCTTTCATTCATGAGTTCTTGGAGCCTAAGATCACCCTGCTGGATCTTTTCATCAGGTCCCAAGCGTTCTTCTTCGAGCTCTGTCAACTCCGCGATCCCTTCTTCCAAGACTTTGTGATCCGTCATATTCGTGGGCACTGCTATGCATGGACTAGGCATGATATATTTTCTCGATAGTACAGCTTTCACTACATAAACTAGCCTAGAAGGTGTCTGTCCCATCAGTTTTTTGCATGTTGTCCTATAAGCCCATAAGACTACATAAGACTACTGGTATGCGTAGGTCCCAATCACTTCGCTGCACATTACATACCTTGTTCAGTGCTTCTCACACTTCGTTAAAGGCTTCTGTGTGGATAACCTTCTGCGCAATCGTTCTTTCCACACTCTGTCGTTCAAACTTGATGAGCCGGTTGCAAATTTTCTCCCCCAACACATGCTTATTAACCGTATCGCCCAACACAAAGTTCATGTGCATCCGTGTAGGTTGTTTTCCATATACCTGTATCCACCTGGACAGATGCACGGGTGAACCATCCTGTCCATTTTATTTATCTGCCAATCGCACTCTAGGCTTCCCAAACCATGAGTGCATCATCCTCCTGCATGCGCGCCAGTCTTCAAAGCTTCCTCTGTGCATACCCCACCACCTCGTAGGCATAACGCGCAGTACCTAATTCAAGGCCTAGAAACGTTGTTTTTTCGGCACCTTCCTTTCAAATCTGTCCAAGAAAGCATCTACCTCACCTAGTCCATCATAAGTAGGCAGATCTCTCACCTCCATCAATACACAGCGCAGCGATCTTGTCATCATATTACAATTAAACATCGTTACCTTATGCAACTGGTTCTGCCATCACTCTATCTCCTCATCTGAGTCTGAAGTACAGGAGCTTTCACGCTCCCACGAAATTCATCAATCCATGGGGGGATTTACCCAGTCTTGCTCTCACGCAATTATCTTGTACATGTAGTCCAAATCGTTTTCATTTTCATAGTCGCACACTGGCTCTGTGTAGCATGATCCTTCAGCAGGGTCCAAGGGTATAACTATGCGTAGAGACTTCTTCTCAAAAATCATCTTGCGCTTCTTCAGATTAATCACCCCATTCATGTTAGTGGCCCAATCAATTCCTAAGAGCGTGGGGTAGGGATTGCTATCATCAACAATCTCTATCACCTCAAAGTCCGCTAGCGCACTCACTCCCTCAATATCCACTGTGATTCCCTACAATTTCCCCAGGGGTATTATCTTCTGTTGGTTCACCATTCACAACTGAATAGGAGACCACTGCATCGTAGCCCTCCCCATGTGCTCCCATGTATTCTTCAGCAGAATGTTCACATTCGATCCTAAATCCAAAATTTCTTTGTCCATTTCGTATTCTCAAATTTGCGCGGTTAACCTAATTTCTCTCCATGTCCTAGACTTATTCTCTCCAATCTTCCGAACTATATGCGGTTCTCCTAGCGCAGTCCTAGCACATCTGTTAATGAGCTCCTGTAATCCCTTTACAGCCTTACTGTCATGCAATAACTTCATACATGTTCCTAGGAACATCGTAAGCATTGATGGGTCCATCTTCGGCTCCAATCTGTCTTTGCTTCCTGAAGTGGAGGCATCAACGAAGCTCTTCTTAGCTTCCATAAAGGTTTCTCGAGTGTGCTCCAAATCAAATCCGCTTCTTTTGCCGGAGCTTTGTGAACGCAAGTACTATCTTCTAGTTGTTTTACTTTGTCATCTCCCGTCATAATTCCACTTCGAAGCACAATGTTCACATTAGGGGCTTCCTCTCGTGGCTCAGACCTCATCATCTATAGGTTCTATGTTGGGGGAGGTGGTGGCGCTCCCTTGTCACGTATCCTAGCTATTACGTAGGACAATATTTTGTCTCATGATCAAACGAGGTACAATACAGACATGATGGACGCGTTGGGTTTGTACAATCGTGGGAATAATGTCCTAGCCCTCTGCAATTGTAGCATATTAGCTTTCTGCGACCTCTTCCAGGCCCTCCTCCACCTCGGCCTTGTTTGTGCCCCTGAAATCCAATTCGCGCCATCCCTGCACTCTGGTCTAGGGACAACGTTTCAGCCTGAACCCTCTAAGTGGGAGTTCTATCCATCATTAACTCATAGCTTCTACAAGTGTGCTTATCATGTCCCACTGATCTACAAAAATTACATGACAACTGTTGCAAATTTTGTGTATACTTCTGTAGAAAATGACAGTTGTCCGTAGCATGCTTTCCACCTATTTGACAAATTGTGCACCACAAAACAGACACCGCACTTGGTCCTTCTTGCGATTTCGACCTTAATGGCATTAGTCCTCCTCCCACGAGGTAATTTGCGAACACTGGGCACTAGTCCTTGTCATGACCCTGACCCTTACATTTTACACACCACACCTCTTCGCGCACTTCTAGTTGAGTTGTCCTGTCCTATTTCAGACTCTGCATCTGAAGGCATAAGTTTTTCAACTGTGTGTGGATCTGTTGAAATCCCAAGTTAGGATCCTGCATTTGGGTCTCATGCTGCCTCATCATGATCTCTAAAGCCTTTTCTTGAGTCGTTAACTTCTGCTGTGATAGTGCGTTCCTCAAATGCGGCATTAGCGATGCTACAAACCATTCGTGGTGTTGTTCATCCGTCAAAGTCATATTAGCTTTGTGAATCATACACTTCAGCCTCTTATCCAGCTCCCAAGGAGTCTCACCTAGTAGCATCGTGATCTCCTTGAACCCAATTATCGAATGTTCTTCTGACTTCAGGCTGCTAAATTCTTTATTTAGTGCAGTTTGGATATCCGCGATTCTCGCATTCAGATTATGACTCGAGTGCTTAATGTACTAGGTTAGTGCATAATCATGCAGAGCGCTAAGCAGCATTGCTTTCTTGATACTATCATCTATAACTCCCTGCACTTACCATATAGCTTTTACAACGAACCAAAACTGGTCTGGATCTTCATTTCCCAATCCCTTGAACACAGGTAACTTTATCGTGCTTGCCATAATGAAACGCGGTGGCGGTGGAGGTTGTACGGGCGAGGATGGAGGTGATCGTGGTAAAGCTGGTGGTGGTATGCATGGAATTCTCTGCCTTATCAAATGGATCACACTTCACGGAGAGACCTTTGCGAGCTCTTCCTTGTCCCCTCGCGAGGGTCAAATCAAAGGGCTATTCTCTGGTCCCTTACTTCCTTCATTTCTGTAAGTTTTTCCACTTTGCGTAGCCTCAAACATCAATGTAACTGCATAATCCACTTTTCGCACAATAACGTTTTAATCCAAGTGTTCAGAGACTTTACACACTTACCCCGCGGTCATTTGAAAAAGCGTCGCTCTTCCTCGCTATAGCTGACTGAAGTATCTACCACGAATTCAGTAATGAATCCTCCTATAATCCAATCAAGCCAGTGATTAATAGTGTGCGTGATCGTATCCTCCATTGCTTCCAATCTGCGCACCAATTCTGGGGTCCACATAATAGGACCGTTGAGCTTCCACCTTCCTTGGCTACTTCTAGCTTCACGATCCACTCGTATAGCTCAGTAGGGAAAGATGCAAAGAATATTTCATGGATATATGTGTATAGGTAGCAGTCTAACCACTCTTCCTTTGATAATTGCAGATTCATGTTCTCCTACGCGGCGAATTCGTGAATTCTCCTATCTAACCAACCTTCAATTTCCTTCTTAGTTGGATTCCAATGATACGACATCAAACATCTCTATGCAAATTTCGGTCCCAGAAACAGAACCATTTGTTGGCTTGATGGGGCTAGACCCAGGTTCAGAGTTAATTAGCAAAACAGATCCCTAGACTATTGGCCCTTTCAGCAACAACCCATGGAGCACGGATTGAGGTCTCACCCGAAGCAGTATGGGTGGATGATGGAACCAGGTTTCTGCACCCTTGAGATGTCTAAGGGGTCTATTTAGTCCAGCTGTGAATAGCTTCACATAGGTCACTTTGCATAGTGTCCTGATCTATGATACCTTCGCGATCCATTACAATCACCTTCACACAGCCCTAACCAAGGACTGAGTTGTTTTCACACTGCTAAGGCAGCGGTATGAGCTATTTCCCCCAGTTACACCAAAGATATTATTTATCTTCTTATAACTGTTAGTTAACTTTGCATAAACCAATACTTATCTTATATTCACTTAATCAACACAAGTATATAAGTTAGCGCATCATATAAAGAGTAGACATGAAAATTATACCCAACACATTCAATGTTCAGAAAAGAAAAAAGATACACAAGAATGATTAGAAACTTCTTCTTTATCACTTCTCCAATCATTTACATACTCGACTCACCCTGTGCACTCAGCTGCAGGGGTCCGCACACTCAGCTGCGGACTAATAGGCCTCTATGCACTCAGTTGCAAAGCCTTCTCCTACTCTATGACCCAAAGACTCGACTCTACACTTAGACCTTCTGCTATGTTTCTATTCCATCATCATTCATCTTGTGTCTCTTTTACAACTTAGAGCCTCGCTCTATTTATACAATCCCATGGTCTGTAGACCATGGGTAGGTCTCTAAAGTCGACATTACATTACAAAAATGAGGGCAGACAACTGTATGACTCATTTACAATCTTCACACTCTGCGCCCACAAAATGCAGAGTCTTGACATCAGATTTAGTCAAAACTTGGGCTTTAAGCCCCAAAACTTTCCTTGGGGGACCCCACACCTGACAACATCTTCTATAGCTTGGAGAAGTGGAATTTTGAAACATAGATTTTTCAATTCTCCCAAAAGTTCAATCTCTTCGAGGGTAGGTTGGACTGTATGAGTTAGTCTCTTAGGAAAGGGTGGTGGATTTACTTTAGGCATTCTTTCCTCTCTTTCTTCCTCACTCTCCATAGGTCGAGGTAGAGGCTGGTTGTCCAGGAGTACTCTCCCAAATCTCAGGTTGATTTCATGAATCTCCACAGCATAAGCAGGATAGATGTCTCTCCACTGTATACTTGTTATGCCTCTATGTTGTTCGAGTTCGAATTTGGCTGGGCAAGCATCTGGGGTTGTTTAGGTGGAGCAGGGTGTAAAATATGTGGTTGAGTAGGTGGTGGAGGCAATAAAGTTGGAGCATTGTTGTATGGGGGCCTCCACCCCTGGGGCGGTGTATTCCTCTGAGGTTGTGGCCGAGCATATGGCTAAAATGACTAGCAGGTCGGCTAGGAATGGTACTGATGTGCAAAGGACCAAGGAGGAGGTGTAGACCAGGAAGGATGAGCAGGGGGGGGGCAAGAGGGAATGGATGTGGTCTGGTTAGGGTTGTAATAGGCATGGGATGACCCTTGCATGCTCTTCTGGTATGGTCGAGACTCATGAGGTCTCCTTTGATTTATGTAGCAGAGTTGTTCAGTCACCCCTTCAATTTCCTGATACAAAGCTTTTAATCTAAGTAGAGAAGGGCACTTGTCTGTGGAGTGGTTTTCTTCATAGACTGAGCAGACTTCAATCCAGTTCAATGGAGATTCATTCCTAGGGTGCCTCCTTGTGTATCTAGGGCAGAAAATGGCTAAGTCTCTCTCCGCTTCCTCCTGTTTTCTCTTAATGTGCATAGTGTCCATCTGTAGGGCAAGGGTTTGTAGCATCTCACTCTTGAAATCTTCCAGCATGTTTCCAATTTCACCCTTGATGGATGTAGTGGAAGAGGATGGACTGGCCATTGGTTGAATACCCCTACCCTTTTTCCTAGCTACCCTAGAATGGTTCGTAAACATAGTCTTGATATCTTCATAGGGTACTTGGTAGATGTCCCCTTCTGCTAGCGGGTTTAGGGTATCTAGAAGATCTTCCCTTACCCCTCTAAGCAGGACTAGCTTCAGTGACTCAACATCAAGTGTGCACCTTGCCCTTTTGTAGCGAAGCTGGAATCTTTCTTCATAATCCTCTATGGATTCATCATGCCGTAAGGTCATCCTAAAAATTTCTTCCTTAGTGTCTTTGGACCTGCAGTAATCTTGATAATTGTTGTTGAAGGCTTGCTGCATCTGATCCAAAGTTGTGATTCTATCCCCAGGTAAACCCATGAACCAGTGAAAAGCTGCATCTTAGAGAGTGGATGAGAACAGTTTCAACTTCTGCTCATCATTGGTGTAATCATAGGTTCTGCATATGACAGCAAACTCAAACAAGAAAGTGTCTAGATCTTCTGAGGTTAGACAATGGAAATGAGGAAGGGAAGAGGGGCTTATATTCTTCATCTTGGTATCCCCATTAGTTTCTCTGATGGGAAAGGCACCCTCAACTCTTTCTTTATTTCCTCTGTCATTCTATTTTCATCCATTGGGTCAGTTGGAATGGGTTCTTCTTCTTCTTCTCCCCCTGTAGGCTCTTTAAATATATCTAGTTTTCCACCTAAGGGTTCTCCAATTCACAGCCACCAAAGAAGAGGGAAGTTTGGCTGTTTGAAGCGGTGGGGGTATTTGGAAAAAAATTCTCTAAGTTATCCCTATTCCTACGAGGCATGAAAAAAAGTGATTTTGTTTTTTTGTGTTTTTTTCAAGCTTTGAAAATAATTGTAGTATTGAAATTACAAACTGAATGGAAACTAATTAACTAAATGAAAACTATCTGCTTGAATGAAATCTTACTTGTAGAATGGAAAAGAAAGCAAAGAATGAATAATGGAAAAGAAAGAAAACTAAATTAATTTTGCAGAAATGAAACTAATAGCAGAATGTTGAAAATAAGAAATGGTAGAAAGAAAGCAGTGATCACATATTACTTAGACACCTCCCCGGTAAGGACACAAAAAAGTGATGAGCACCAATATTGTAGCAAGAATCTTTCAACTCCTGGGGCTACCAAATTTACTTTATCAACGCAAGGTTTGTACAACATTGAAGGTGACAATGATGTATACACAAGTAAATGTGATGGATCTGCTCTTTGTCCCTGCTAAGCTAGTGATATACCACTAAGGTTTTTCAAACTAGACTTCTATGGATTTAGAAGAAGATTGATTACCAATCAGGAAAAGAGAAATCTACACTAAGAGAAAGCTTGTCTACTGCAGTCTGGAAAAATACTGAAATCAAATGCTTAAACACACCATTTTCTAACTAACTGCTGAGAGGCTATGATTCAAAAGAATGCTAAGTTAACATGTATGCAATCATATTGTCCTAAGCATGCAAATTCAAAACATCAAACATTCTACTGCTGTGCATGTAAATGAATAAAATTAATTTGTTTTTCTTTTTGTCCTTTTTTATGTGAAAGTGTGAAAGCTAATCTCTTTTGGTGATGTGGAAGGTGGCTTAGGGATGATGGTGAATGGTCAGGAGGCTTGGGATACTAGTAGGGGTCCTTTTCTAGCTTCCTAGAGTCCTTTTCCTCAATTCGGCCTCAAAACAAGCCACTATATGTAAACCTACAGCATGTCCTGAAAACCTACAAGATCCCCTGTATTTATACAGGATATAGCCGAGAGAAAAAGGAGGGATGTTGAAGGTGATGGAAGGCTTAGGGAAGGTGGTTGGTGGATGGAATGAGGTAAGGAAGTGCCTAGGACAACTTCAAAACTCAAAACCAGAGTGTGAGATGGTTAGATTTGCTCAACAACCTTGGAGAAGTTTTCTTGTGAAATGATTAAATTAGTGAAAGGAAGGAATGATCATGGGTGGATGAAGTTGGAATGAGGTTGTTGATCATTAAATATCTATGTACTTCTAAAACACCTTCACTGCATCAAACATTGGCATTTACACAAAAATCATGTAAACAAGAAGGATTTCAATTAACTAGGGAAAACAGAATTTCATGAGCTAGTTGCCTACTTCATGCATGAGGAAACCTTGCAAAATGAGATGAAACATTGATGAGATCTAATGTGATAATGAAGATAGAAGAAAGGATAACTAAATCCTACTTTTGCAAACTGATCAAATGCTGGCCTAAGTACAAAAAAACCCTAAATTCCATGAGAAAGTAGAATTCTATCTTTTTGGGGCAGCATAGGAGTTCTTTCCTCAAACCATGATCCCTGAAGGAAGGAGTGAGGCCAAAACCACCTACTAATAGAATTTTTATGTTCCTTTATCTCTTCTAAGATATTTCTGAAGTAAAACACAAATGGAAGCAAACTAATAACCAAACTAATCAAATCTACACTACTTGCAATGAAATAATTCTAAACACAATTCAACCATTAATCTATGAAATCAATCTAAGCATACAAACACAAGAAGAGGAGGCTTTGCTACTACGATTGGGCCCTAACCCAAGAGATTCATCCCTCTAAGTCAACTTAGTGCTGGATCAAGGAAATACTCCTTCTCATTATCAAATCAGAAAATTGCATAACAATGTCTTCCACTAGTCTTGAACTTGAAAATGACTAGTGTTTTTACAACAAAAAATCAAATCCTAATGAGGCTCTAGGCCTCTTTATTTATACAACTGAAGTCTCTAATGACTTCCTTAAATCTAGGGAGGCTCGGCTCCCAAACTTGAGATAAACTAGCTCTTTAACTGCCACTTGCTTGACTACCTTTTGATCTCCATGACTTGGCTACTTGTAGTCTAAGCTAGTGTTATTGATGGAGGGATATGCAAATGAGTGAGGAGTAAATGAGGAGGATTTACCTCCTACAATCTCTCCTCCTTGTCTCATTCGAGTTTCAGCCTTTAATTAGCCAAAATTTCCATGATTTTCTCTCAAAAACCTGCAATTAATGCACATTAATCCACTAGGCATAATATCTCACTTTGACTCATCTCATTAAACAAAATACAATCAAAATATGTAATAAAATGTGAGAAGAGTTGATTTAACTAAGCTAGGAGGTGGATTAAGTTCCATATAGTTACCCAATGATGAGGCTCATCACTCTCCTCAACTCTGCTCTTGTGGATGTTGTAACTTGCTCTCCTCCCTACTTGGTTTCTTATAACTCCTTAGCCATGCACTTGTTCTCAACTATCAAGAATCTGACACTCGAACTAGTGCCTTCAACATATGCTTTGGTAGCATCAACCAATGTAGCTGGATGTCTGTGCATATTAGACATGATCAGTCATTCTTCAAATTTCACAGGAGATACATGCACATCCACATTAGGCACTCTACGTGACTGCACAACTTTGTGTTGTGACTCGTCGAAAGATATGTTGTGCATATCTAGCTCTAGATTGTCTTCAAGGATTTTAGTGTCTCCTTGATCGCTTAGGACTTGCTCTACTTATGGATCTGGAGAAGCCGATGGGGTGATCTCTTGGTTCTGAGGCATGAGATCAATATCTTGATCTAACTAGGGATGAACCATATCTGTGTCCGTCTGCCCTAACATCTATTTAATCTCTTGAGCAAAGTCCTTCTCCTGTGACTTCTCACCCTGTCTACTCTATGCCAGTTGCTCAAATGAGTCAATAACTTGTATGGGCATAGTCTCCTCAATGTGTGCATGCTAAGCCTCTTTATATTCCTATTCCTGTTGCGCTTCCTTCTCTCTTCTTCATAGCTCTTGTTCTTCCCTGAGTTGTTGTTTCAACTCCTGCAACTCCTTTTCTACTTCCTCCAACTTCTGCTTCTCTCTTTGCCTTTGTATGATCCTCCTATCATGCTGTCACCTCTTAGCCTCAATCTCGAAGCCTTCTTTCAACACAAGTCAATCTACTTTGAACTTGTAGCTTTTCTTCGCCTCTGCGCTATTTGCAACCTTTCTATTTCTTTTTTCAAGTGCACGCCTGCTACCCTCTGTTGTTGCTGATGATGCTGCTCTTTGAGATGCTGTGGCCTTTTGCTTTGCTAACCACTCTACAACTATGTTGATCGGTTCATTGAGCCTTTAGAATTGATATAAAGTATCTCCAAGGGTCATCCTCAGGCCAATGACATTCCCCATGGATCCAAGGATGATGCACTTTCAAATAGTGGGTCCTTCACTAAGCAATGTGGGTCATACGGATTGAAAATTATGGTGCCGAAGGTGCATCTCTTGAATTCCTTAATCTTAGCCTCAGCATGCTTGAGATTCTATATCTCATACAACCCGATCCGCAAAGGAAGAGTGGGCCAAGGTGCCCTTTTCTTCCTATGCAGCCTAGATGACGACATTGTCGAGATGTGATATGACACTTCTTGCATGATGAGCTTATCCATGGAAAAATTTGGTAAAACATGTGGATCATTCTCCATGATGTACATTCGGATGAAGGTGCCAAGGGGTGAGGAATACTAATCGGCTATGTCGATCAATGCCTCCATCTTTACCTGTGACATGCAAGGTGGATCTTTCTTAACATCATCCTGTACACCGGGTGACGAAGTGGTATGATAACTATATGATAACTCCATGGAAGATACATTCAAAGTACAACTTGCAATAATTTTTCACAGAGGTTTCTAAAGCTGTCCATGCCCAAACCAAGCCTGGGAACTTCTGACAGGCACAAACTGCATCAGTTATGTAAGAACACATTTGAAGCTTTGTTTGCTAACCCTTGGGTGGATTTCAGGCTTTTGTTACCTGTTCCTTCAACCTGAGAGCCAACATATCATTCCAGTTGAAAAGTATTCCTTCACTCACCAATTGATCCAACACAATCATCCAACTCTACAAGAAGGTTTTTTTGCTCTCTTGGCTGTATAAGTGGTAAGAAAAGATGACCAAGAGCTAGTATGCCTTCCACAGTATCCTTGCCTTGTACACTTCATTGGGTGTCATCCTAAATTTGGACGTCTCTTTCACCTAGCTCTTCAAGATGTCTCTTGAGTTTGCACTGTTGTTGAGTCTGGTGAAGGGTGTATCCATCGTGATCATCATTTGTGGCAAGTGATACATCTCTTGAAAGTCATTTTCCCTTAAGGTAGAAAGTTCTATTCCACTGATACTACTCAAAACCATCATCTTCAGATCAATATGAAAGACAATCCAATGTATCATGTCTGCACATGGAAATATAGGATACCTGCATGTAATCCAGTATAGGACAAACTTGTGAATGTTGACATGGACCCTGAGGTATTCCAGATTATCCTCAAATTTTTGTGAAAATGTGCCATTGATGTCCTGCCATTTCATCTTGATCTCCTTGTTTATGAAAAACTTAGTGTTTTCATATATGGGCAAGCTCATAGACACTTGCTCAACTGGATCTCCTATTGCACTCTCATTGGTGTCCTTTGACCCTGCTCTCTTGGAAGCCATTGTACCTGTACTCCTAAGAGATGAAAGAACACCTGTGATACCTGGAGATAAAGAAACACTCATGGAAAGAAATCTGTCAGTTGAAAACCAAAATAATCTTGAGGAATGACATGCAAAACACCTAGGTGACTGACTGGAAAGATTGCGTAATTTTCATCGGGAGGCTAGGAGACTGACTATCAAAAATGTGCAGAACAAAGTTCAGACTTTCAGCGCGCTGACTGACTACTGAAACTTCACAGAGCACAGTCCAGCTTGGCCTTCTAAGGACTTGTTGGCTTAGTGGGTCCTGACCTAGGTGTAGAGTTAGTTGCACCAAACAAATCCCTACACTACTGGCCCTTTCGGCATTAATCCATGGAGCACGGACTGAAATCTCACCCGAAGCAGCATGGGGGGATGCTGGAACCAGGTTTCCGCACCCAAAGATTAGTGTGATGTCGTTTTATGCCCTAAATCTGCTTTCGCATAGATCGATAAGCCTTTATGGCTTATCGATATAACTACTTTAATCAGCCCCTAGACCTTCGTGAAGGTCTACGACTATCTTTCGCAGACCTTAAACATGCTAATCAGCTACTTATTACATCAAAGATTACTCTTATCCTAGAATTACTTAGATCTACCTAAGTGTTCAATAACTTCAACATAGAACAAGATAATCTTTGTGTAAACAATTAACATCAATTGTGTTCATATAATAGTATAAATTGTGTAAAGCCATGTATCAATACATCTTTGTTTCATAAACCCATCACAACATAACGCACATTCATATAAACAGAAGTAAAGAGATAAACATGGGTATTTCTGCAACGATCTTCCTTTATTAATATTCAGTTCATCTTATAGACTCAAACTTCCTTATGCACTTAGTTGTAGGGATCCATGCACTCAATTGCGGATTCTACTCTAGGCCTCTACACACCTAGTTGCAGAGCCTTCCTTCTACTCTAAGACTTCTACAATCTTCCTTCTACTAAACCATTACATTCATCTTCATCTTCTATTTCTTTCCTTAGACATCCTAAGACACACTTATTCATACAATCCCATGGTCGATCCTTGAAACATTGACTCAACTTACATAAAGAAGGGCAAAATCCTTTACGATTCTTTAATGAACTACACGCTCCATGACCACAATTTGCAGAGACTTTACATCTTTATACAACAAAACTTTGGCTTTTTCCCCAAAACATGGGCTTGTGCCCCAAAATTGACCCTATGGGACCCCATCCCAATAGGCCTCCAACACAAATATTATGACTCACCCTCGAGTCACTCAACTAGCATGGAGATCTTACTGTGAATATCCCCCAGCTCCACTTGTGCAACTGCTACCTCGGTTGCACTCTGCGTGGATGCCTGCTTGATCTGTTCCACTAGTTGCTCTATGGCTGGTCCTGCATTGCCCTGCTTGATTTTTTGCTGCGTACTCTACAAGTTCGCCAATTTATCCTAAATATTGGCAGGGACAATGTAGGCATCATCCAACTAGGGCCCTAATCTTACCTTAAGAACGACCTCTTTCTTCAATGCTGCTTCCACCTATGTAAGCAGTTGCTTTGACTCCTACAGCTTGGCAAGGCATTGTGTTGTAGCAATGGTGTGCGCCATCACCCTCACTTCATCATATTACTGCTGGAGCTTGCAGACTTCTGTATTCAAGACCTGCAGGGTGGTATCTTCCTGTAGGGCCATGACTACCTCCATAGCCTGCTCAAACAGTGTGGTGCAGTCCACCACCATGACATCCACCATTGCAACTCCATCTTTCATTGTCGCTTCACATTGTTTCCTTACCGTTGGCGGGGTTGAAGGCTTCGACTTGAGCTCCAGTTCTGTTATCTTCAGGTTCATCTCAAACTAGAATATAGTCACCTCTTGCTTGGCGTCATGCACACCCATAGCAAGTTTTTTGATCTTTGCCTCCAATGGCATGTCCTCTGGGATATGCAGTTCCAACACCATTCTACAGGCTTCTGCCATTGCGACTGGTAGTTGAGCGCTCTTCATCTGTATTGTTTCCTTCTCCTTTAGTCCTCTGTCTTTTTGGTGAACATCTGCTCATTGTTCACTATATATTCACTTATGAGGCTTAGTGCATGCTACTCCCGAGCTCTGAACTCTGCTATCACACCTGCTTACAGCATGTGAAGCTACTCATTGGGGAGCGTAGCTAGGTTGAGGCTGATATTCTTTAAAGAACTTACGATGACCTTGTCATCGACCACCTCCATGCTTAATGATCCATCTAGCAGCGTGACTTCTCGGAGATCTAGTGATCAAACCATCTCTGTTCCCTGAGTGGTCCCCGATGCTAAACTCATTTATGCAGCGTTGATCTTCCCTGCCCATACCTAGATCCTATTCGTCTGAATCTGCAAATCACACAGATCCTTCTGGATGATACTTAGTGCCTACTGGTGCTGTTGTTCGAACTACTGGAACAATTATGCCATGGAATCACACACCCTGTAACCTATTTTCTCTAGGTCATCATTTGTCAGAGTGACTAGATCCAGCGACAACTTTGTCGCTTTTGATTTCTTTCATGACCCTTCCTTTCCTTCTCCCTATACCTTTTGATCTAGAAGGGACTGCTATGGTCCTCCTGATCACTGCTGCACTGATCTAACTAATCATCCTCCTCTATTTGGTGTTAGGGAGACTTATCACTACGCTTGGAGTGGTGCTCTTCTTGTTCGGCCTACTGCTTTGTGACACACTTCACTTCCACCTAGGCCTTCTCCTTGGTCTTTTTTCTTTGCTTCTTAGCCAACTGCTAGACCTTCTACTCTGTTGCTTCCTTCTTCTTCTTTTCTGTGGATTTTCTAGTCCTTGTAGCTGAATCGGATAGAGTATGCCAATCTATTAGCTAGCACTTGATGACCTCATGAATAGCGTCTTCTGTAGCGAGGTAAGGTAGGTCAAACCATTTTTGTTGTGGATCCTTCCATGCTTGGATGTATACGCAGTGGAAGCAGCTTTAAACTCCGTGTACTCTGGAATCCACTTAAACTCAGTTGGTGAGAACCCCAGCTTCTAGTTGATGGCCATGCAAATGCTTTCCTCCATCATCACTTAGAAGACTTTGGTCTCTGTGACATGCGTGGCATCCTTTGTTTCCCAGAGGTATGCACACTGTGTAGCCTCCGAGAAATCATTATCCACGGGACGAAAATGACTATCCTCCGGCAGATCCCAAGCGACAAGCACAATGAAGAGAAACAACCACAAATAGTGGAATGTTTTACTCTCATATTGTGCCTCTCAGTAGTTCGCAAGGAACTCGCTATAAAGGTAGAGCAACCAATTGAACTACATGCCCTCCGCGCATTGTGCAACTAGTGAAATAACTGGTGCCAGAACCTCATTCGTGTGGCATTTTCTCATGAGTTTTCTAGTAAGGATCTGCATAGAATTTTTTACTGCGGGGTTGGTGATTGAGATAATAGAGTACCCGTGTGACATCTTCACGAGCTTGAATTTGTCATTCATTTTCTCTGCGAAGTCATGCTCGCTCGTCTTTCCACCAAACTCCTTGGTCAGATTCAACCCTGAGTGCGACAACAGCGTGATCCGATGCATCAACATATTAGTGATTGGGATTGGTATGCTCACCCACAAGCATCCGTCATGTACCAAGGTCAAGAACTACTTGATAACAATAAGGTTGATGTTGGAGCAGTGGTAGTGGGGCACCCACCACAGGTTCAGCAACCCCGACTTGTTCACTCTGCGAATCCACTCCAAAGGATCCAATGTAGTGACACCTGATTCTTTGTAAAAGACCCTATTCATATAGTTCTTTGTTTCCAAGTGGGGGAAACCTCTCGTGGTTTGCCAGATCCCAGTCTTCCAGCTTGAGATGGGGAATTTGAGCAAAGCACGGACCTTCAAAAGTGATATTCTCCAGTAACAGGGGTGTATTGAGGAGGAATTTTCCTGCATCTAGGTCCTTAGGGACCTTCACTTTTCCCTTAAGCAAAGGGATATAATATGGCAGTTGGAGATAGGATCCACCCCCTTGGCATCTATATCCTTCGCGCCTTCTTCAGCCTCTAAATCAACCACATTCCCCTTGTCCTTCACCCATTGTTTTTCCTTTTTTTGGGCCTGGGTAGTACCATGCTTCCTCGGTGACTCGCACACTGGCATGGGCTTCTTCTACTTGTCCTTATTAGGTTTGGGGACTTCTCTCACTGGTGTAGGCTTCGACCTAGGTGACCTCGGTACTGTAGGCATAGCAGCTGGAGCCTCCCTACTCATTACCTCTGGAGCAGCTCCCTTAGAGGCGATAACTCCTCTAGTACTAATAGTCTCTCTTGGTCTAGACATTGTGCTGAGAATAAACCGTTGGGTATCCTTGGGTTACTTATAAAATACAGAACTAGTGACTAAATTAGTGAAAGCCTGAGGATTCATAAATAATCAACAACTCAACACATAAATTCTAAGGATGCAAAGTGTTTTTTACTGGATGACGACGCGTAATTTATAGGTGAATTCGAATTCAAATTCGACCATTCCCCCAAAATCCATCCATAAATGCTGAATTGGTGCCAGATTTCTAAATATCTCAGTCTTAAATGTCGCGCCCCCCCCCCCCCACTCCTCTTAACCATCTACTTATTTTCAAATCATGAACATTGACTATAATGGTCACTTTCTGGTTGTGCTGCGTGGTCTCTCCCCTTATAGCGCAGATCCCTTCGCACTTCCTCTGGTACAATGACATCATTCAATTTCACGCAACCCCCTATCCCATAGCTCTACACTGTATTTTATAGTCCCACGCCTCCTTGCAGCTGCCTGGAACACTAATACTGTGCTACCATCATGTAGTCATTGGGTTAGATCCCTGGTGTATGGCTTCTATTGGCTTCGATTTACCCTTCCCAGAAATGGGTCTCCATTCAACTTCGTGAGTTGAACTGCTCCTCCATCTGTAATCTCTTTTATAACATATGGCCGTAGCCAGTGGATCTAAAAATTTCCTGGAAAATTATCAAACTTACTATCATATAATAAAACCAAATCATTTACATTGAAGGTGCACAGTTTGATGTGTCGATCGTGCCAAGCTTTTTCACATTCCTTCTAAACCTGCTGATGGAATCCAGCCAAAAACCTATATTCCTCGAGCTCCATTAGCTGTGCGAGCCTTTCTTCTAAAGCTCTACATTCTGCCATTCCTGTGAAAGTTGTGATGCATAGACTAGGCACGATATACTCCATAGGCATGACACCTTCCATGCCATAGACCAACCCAAAAGGTGTTTGACGAATAATGTTTTTAAAAGTAGTTATGTAAGCCCATAAAACAACTGGTACATGCACGTCCCAATAATTCTGTTGCGCATTGCAAACCTTCGTCAACACATTTTCCAATATCTTATTAAAAGCCCCAATCATTCCATTGGCCTGAGGATGATATGGCGTACTATTCTGATGGTAAACCTAGAATTCAGCTGTCGGCACACTGATCGTTTCAATGAGAAAATACATGCTGCGATTACTCATGAGTACCTTTTGGCAACCAAACCTGGTTAACACATATTTGAATAGAAATTTTGCTGCTATTGCCCCTGTACAGTCCTTCATAGGATGTGCCTCCGCCCATCTAGTCAAATATTCGGTTGTGGTAATAATATACCGAGCACCTGTCTTCTTGCCTAGAGGCTGAATCGGTCCTACAAAATCGATTGCCCATTTCTCAAATGGCTGCAATGACACCTACGGATTCAAAGGTAGCTCATCCCTGTGTGATGGCCTTGCCATTCTCTGACATGCATCGCATGCCCTATAATAGGCTTTAGAATCCTTATGCAGTGTCAGCCACCATAATCTAGCATGCAAAATCTTCTATGTTGTTGCTTTTCCTGCACAATGCCCTCCTGTAGCTCCTCCATGATCTTTAGCGAGGATACTGTTCCATTCAAAATCAGGCACAAAACATCTAAGTATCTCGTCTAATCCCATTTTATATAAATGGTCTACAATTACAGAGAAAACTGCTGCGTGCACGACTAATTCTTTCTTTTGCTGACTGGTATATCCTTCTGTAGTTGTTCCTATGGTCAAGAAATGGATAATATCTGCAAAGTGATTATCCACTATGCGCACCATGAAGAGCTGTGCAGCCCTTCCTCCAAATTGGTAGGCTCTTCTCTTGTTTCAATGCGTGACAGATGGTCTTTTCCCGCGTTCAATCTTCACGGCTTCACAATTAATTCAAAATCATATTCTTGAAACAAAAATAGCCATCTGCATATTCCCCCCCGCAACACAGTCTTATTAACTAGATATTTTAATGCAAAATGGTCTGTGTACATCCTGAAATGTCTGCCTAACAGGTAATGTCTTTACCTATGGAGCACATACACCATATCCAAGCCTTTGCGCTCTGTTGTCAAATAATTATTTTCAGCCTTAGACAACTTCCTGCTCACAACCGTGATAGGATGATCCAGTTTTCCTTCATCAGCCTGTGTCAGCACTACCCCCAACACAATACATGGGGCATCCACATGCACATGAAATTCCTTCTTCCAAACTGGGAAGACTAGGATCGGTGCGATGACCTTTTTTCCTTCAGTACATCCAAGCTGCGCTGACATTCTTCATCCCAACAGAATGTAGTGTCCTTCTTCAGTAGCTTTTTCATAGGCGCGATCATCTGAGCATAACTTTTGATGAACTTTCGATAGTACCCAGTGTGGCATAGTGTTGCGCATAGCTGTTTAACACTTCTTGGTGCCTCCAAATTAATTATTACAACGATCTTAGCAGGGTCCACCATAAGCCCTTTCCTACATACCACATCACCCGGCAAGATTTCGAAAGGGACACAAAACAAGCATTTCTTCAGGTTTAGCGCAATCTAATACATTCGGCATGTATCCAACATCAAGAGCAAACTGGCTACATGGAGCTTTACTAGCCCAAACATTGTCAAGTCATCAAAATATATCTCCAAGAACTTCTGAATGAATTCTTTGAACGTCCTGATGACTACGTGCCTCCTTCCCTCCAACATTATCCAGTACCTCATCTGTGAAAGGCGTTGGAAAAGGATCATGAACGCAAGCATCGTTAAGCTTCCTGAGATCTACGCAAATCCTTATTTCATCCTTTTGCTTATTTTCTTGAATGCCCATTGGACTCACCCAACCAGATTCCTCCACCAGTTCAATAATACCCGCTGCAAGTATCTTGTCCAACTCCAATGAGATCTTTTCCTTGTATTTGGGATTAAGGCGATATGACCTTTCTTAACGGGCTTTGCATCTAGTTTCAAAGTTATTTTCATCACTCCTAAATTTCCTATGATGCCTTTTAAGTCCAAAAATTTGGTAGGAAATAAGTACTGATATTCGCGAAGCAACTCGACAACTTTATCTATTGTATCATCATCCCAGTAATCTCCAATCTTTGCAAATTTTGGCTCTGCCTCTGTGCCAATGTTCACTTGTCTAGTCTTCAATGGTCCAGTGATGTCTAAATTTTCTATCTATGGTCCCTCAACTTTGCGGTGGCCTTCGGCCTCTGGGATGTTAATATTCCTTGGATCCTCATCATCTTCTTGAATGGTCACATTATAGCACTCCAGTGCATGGCACAGCTAGGTGCTTCAATCTAGTTGAATCAATTCTAAAGGATCCTATGGTATTATGCAGATTATTGCCTTAACCTCCTGTAATGCTTCGTCGATGCTTTCGAACCCATCCTTAAAGATGAAGGTCATCAAAAATCCTTCTCTTAAGATGTCCCACTCCACAGTTCTATGGTAGAGATTTGTTTCCAGGTACCAATTCATAGGATTGATGTCCAAAGTATGACAGAAAATATGCACCCACTCTAGTTGCGGCTCTGTTCCATAAATCTTAGTCCATTTTGCTAAATGATCGCGCAGATCATTTCTTCCATCATATTTTTCAGTTAGACGAACTTTGAGGCGACCAAACTACAATCGCATTATTCTTCTATACTCGTGCCATTCATCAAAACTGTCTTTATGCATACCCCACCACTGTGCAAGCGTAGCGCGCAACGCCAAATCCAGCACTTGGAAGCGATGCTTCTTTGGTACTTCCCTTTCAAATGTGTCTAAAAATTTATCTACATCAGTCAAACTGTTATAATAAGGTAAATTTCTTAACTCCGATGACACACAACGTAGCAATTTAGTCATCATATTACAACGCATTGTAGTTAATTTGTGCAACCTATTCTACCAGTGCTCCAATTCTTCATCCGAATCTAATGTACAAGAGCTTTCGCAGTCCCATGTGTTTCATCCATCGGCTATTGGATTAACGCAATCTTTGTCTCGTGTTGTTATCTTATAGATCTAGTCCAAATCATCATCACCTTCCTCATAGTCATGGACTGGTGCAGTATCACGCGGTCCTTCTACAGGGTCCAATGGTACTACTATGTGAAGCGATTTCCTTTCAAATGACATCGTCCACTTCTTCAAATTGATTTCCCCATTCATGTCAATAGCCCAATCAATTCCTAGGAGCGTGGGGTATGGATTGTTTTCGTCAACAATCTTTATCACTTCAAAATCGGCCAACGCGCTCGGACCTTTTATATTTATGGTCACTCCATGCAATCTCCCCATAGGGATAATCTTCTGCTGATTTTCCATTCTCAACTAAATCGGAGACCACTGTAGTGCAGGTCTCCCCATTATTTCCCATGTATTTTTAGGAAAAACATTTACATCCAACCCCAGATCCAAAATAACTTGATCCATCTCGTACTCTTCTATTTGCACGGTAAGCCTCATCTCGCGCCTTGTTCTCGTCTTGTGTTTTCCTATCTTTCCGACTACGCGGTGTCCTTTAGGGGCACCTTCCTTATCAAAACACTTATTTATCAGTTCTTGTAACCCTTTCACGACCTTTCTGTCACCTAGCAGCTTCATACAAGTCTCCAAGAAAGTGGTAAGCATGGAGGGGTCAACTTCTTTAGATAGCTTATCCTGACTTCCTGAGGTAGAGGCCTTAGTGAAGCTTTTCTTTGCTTCGATGAATGTTTCCTTCACACGCTCCAGATCAAACCCAACTTCCTTTTCTGGAGCCTTGTGAACCCACTCACTTTCTTCAGGTTTCTTTCCTTTATCATCACCAATCATCATTCGCTTCGCAGCATAATATTCACATTGGGATCCTCTTCACAGGGCTCGTTCATCATCATCTATAGATTCTGGGTAGGCTACTGAGGCTACACCTTCTTCTCTTGCATCTTAGCTATCATTATAGGGCATTCTTCTATCACGTTGTCAAACTAAGTCTAGTACCGGCATGATGGGCATGTCTAGATCGTACACTCCCGCGCTTAGTGTCTTGGCACTCCACAATTATAGCAAATACCTTGTCCCCAACCTCTACCAGGTCCTCCTCCTCCTCGGTCTCATCCACACCCTTGATATCCTCCTCGCACTCCCCCAGTGCCTTGATCAGGAGGCCAAGTTTTTGTTTTCATTCAATACGTAGGCGTTCTTTCCATCATCAATTCATAACTACAGTAGTTACGCTCATCGTGGCCCACCGATTTACACAAATTGTAGAATAACGGTTTTGGTGTTTGTACAAATTTCTCTATCAAATGAAAATTACCTGTAACATGTTTTCCAACCACTTGACAGATAATGCACCATAGCGTCAGCCTTATACTTGATCCTGTGACAGTCTCCTGCCTCAAGGGCATTGGCCCTCCCCCTGTAATATAATTCACAAAAACAGGGAAGTGATCTTTATTATGCCCTTGGATTTTACATTTTAGGCACCAAACTTTTTCGCACACCTTCGGCCAAGCAGCTTTCTCCTCCTTCAAGATCTACAACTCCAAGCATAGGTTCTGCAACTCCACATGAATCTGCTGAAGTCCCAAAGTAGTGTCCTGAATAGGTGTTTCGTGCAATCTCATCACAATCTCCAATGCTTCCACCTCGGTCCCTATCTTTTGCTGTGATAAATAAACCCTTAGGTGGGGGAGAAGTGAGGCTACAAACCATTCGCGGTGTTGACTATCTGTGAGATTCATGTTAGCTTCATAGATCTGGCACTTCAGTCTCTGATCTAGATCCCAAGGTGTTTCGCCAAGACTCATCATGATTTCCTTGAGTCCAATGACTGATTGCAATTTAGATTTGGGCCTACCAAATTCCTTATTCAGAGCAGCCTGAGTGTCTGCTAACGATGCTATTGGGTTATCGGTGCAGTACTTAATGTACCATGTCAACACGTGATCTTATAGAGTAGTAACCAACTGCGCCTTCTTTATATGATCATTTTTAATATTCTGTGTCATCCATAAAACCTTCACAATGAACCAAAACTGGTTCGGGTCCTCACTTCCCAAGCCCTTGAAAATAGGAAACTTCATGGCATTTGACATATTGAACAGTGGCAGAGGTGGTGGTGGTGTGGGTGAAGTTGTATGTTGTGGAGGTGAAGGTGGAGGTGGTGTGGTCAAATGAGGTATTCATGGAAAACCCTGCTTTATCAACTATACAACGCTTCTTGGTGAGGCTTGTACCACTCCCTCATTGTCACTCCAATGAGGTTCTATCAATGGTCTATATTCAGGACCTGATCTCTCCAAATTTCTAAATAATCATCCGCTTCACGTAGATCCAAACATCAAGGTAGTGGCATAACCCACTTTCCACACAAGAGCATTTTAATCCAAGTATTCAAAGATTTCAAATACTTACCTCGCGGTCCTTTGAAAAAGTGTTGCTCTGCTTCACTGTAGCTCACTAAGGTATCAACTGTGAATTCTGTCACAAATCCCCCTATGACTCTATCAAGCCAGTGATTGACAGAGTGCACAATCTTATCTTCAAAAGCTTCCAACCTTCCTACTAGCTCTGGGGTCCACACTATTGGACGTCAAGCCTCCACCTTCCTTAGTCGTCTACCAATTTAGTGATCCACTCGTAAAGTTCAATCAGGAAGGTGCAGAAGAAGATTTCTTGTATTTCTATGTACAGATACCTATCCAACCACTGTTCCTTTGTCAGGCACAGATTTTTGTTCTCTTGGGCCACAAATTTGTGGATCTTTCTATCCAACCACTTCTCAATTTCTTTCTTTGTTGGATTCCAGCGATGTGATATCACACATCTCTTTATGCAGATCCTGGTCACGTCAATGGAACCATTTGTTGGCTTAGTGGGTCCTGACCCAGGTTCAGAGTTAGTTGCACCAAACAAATCCCTACGCTACTGGCCCTTTCGGCATCAATCCATGGAGTGCGGACTGAAGTCTCACCCAAAGTAGCATGGGGGGATGCTGGAACCAAGTTTCCGCACCCAGAGATCAACGTGATGTCATTTTATGCCCTAAATCCGCTTTCGCGCAGATCGAAAAGCCTTTATGGCTTATCAATATAACTCGTTTAATCAGCCTCTAGACCTCCACGAAGGTATACGACTATCTTTCACGGACCTTGAATAGGCTAATCAACTACTTATGTGCATCGAAGATTACTCTTATCCTAGTAATTACTAAGATCTTCCTAAGTGTTCGATAACTTCAACATACAACAAGATAATCTTCGCGTAAACTATTAACATCAATTGCATTCATATAATAGTATAAATCGTGTAAAGTCGTACATCAATACATTATTATTTCATAAACCCATCACAACATAAAGCCCATTCATATAAATAGAAGTAAAGAGAGAAACACGGGTATTTCTGCAACAATCTTCTTTATTAATATTCATTTCAGCTTACAGACTCAAACTTCCCTGTGCACATAGTTGCAGGGGTCCACGCACTCAGCTGCAGACTCTACTCTAGGCCTCTACGTACACAACTGCAGAGCCTTCCTTCTACTCTAAGACTTCTATGATCTTCCTTCTACTGACCCATTATATTCATCTTCATCTTCTATTTCTTTCCTTATACATCCTAAGACACACTTATTTATACAATCCCATGGTCCATGGACCATTGGTAGATCCTCAAACAACTGACATAACTTACATAAACAAGGTTACAACCCTTTATGATTCTTTAACTAACTACATGCTCCGCAACCACAATTTGTGGAGACTTTACATCTTTATACAACAAAACTTGGGCTTTTTGCCCCAAAATTGACCCTAGGGGACCCCATCCCAACAAGACTGAAACTGTGTAATGAGAAGTTTTAGTTAGCAATGACTACAACCCAAACAATTGCATTAGTGCAATTCTAGGGGCTAGCAAGGCACTACCTCTCATAATTGTGTAGAGAAAACATGGAGGCTATTGTTGGGCTATCTCTTTGCAATATCTCGGATGAAGGTAGAGCCTTCAATCTCAAAAATGTGCAGTGCAAACCGGGTAAGGCAAGGTTCAGACCAAGGCAGCCTAGACTCAATGACAGGTGACTGAAAACATGTAAACTATAAATGCATGTTGAAGTTGAGTGCAAACAAGGGTGAGTGATCATGCATGCAAATAGTGAGTGCAGGATTCAGAAAATGGGAAAACAGGTAAGTGTGTGAAGCAAGTCACAACAACGATGACCGTCAGTGCAGAAACAATGTCATGCATGTGACAATAGTGAGATGAAATGGAAAACTTGAAAAAGTGTTTCTACAAGCTAACATGCATTAAAACGACATCAAGAATTCAACAAAACCAAGCAAACAACACTCACACAAACCAAAATACAAAAAGCAACAGAAAAGCACCAAAAGGCACTAAAAGCAGACTTACCCAGAAAAATATGAGTTGATTGTGTTGAATGCTCCTAGATGCGATGTGGGGTAGCAGAGCTCCAAGATTGATGTGAAGAATGATCCTTGAAGCATCGAATAAATAGTTTTGATAAGATCACGTTTTATGACATGCATGCCACAAATCTAGGAAAAAGTGACACTTGGTAGGAGGTTTCTAAAACGGCTTTATCATGTAGCCTCTAACTGCTAAAAATGGATCCCTAAAATCTAGGGATGCTTTTGTTTTTTTCTTTTTTTTCCTTTTTTTTTCTGGAAAAGCAGCCCATGCATGGAAATCAAGATTGGTCAGTCCTGGAGGGAACTTGTCAACTGTGGAGTACATGCAACAAACTACAAGCCTTTGAGTGACTTTTGTGTAGTTTTTGGGCTGAGATGGTATGATTTTCCCTTAGCCTCTATGTAGTTTCTCAATTGAAGCCCTGGCTATCAGCCAAAACTACGCAATTTTTTAGAGCAAGCCTAATGATGGGCTGTTCTGCGCAGTTTCAAGAGGGAAGGATGCCTGGATATTCTACACTTTTCTGGAGAGGAGAAGGAAGCCTAGATGATTTGCACAATTATGGAGAGGAAGTTTGGTTCCCCTCCATTTCTGCACCATTTTCCAAGTGAGCATCACAACCAAAAAATGACCAAGTTCCAGAATGTAAACTTGTGGGTGGAAGGAAAACAGGCTGTCAAAGACAAGTTCATGAACCACTGAAACTCAACTGAAGCATACGTACCTAGACAGTGAAATACACGTTGCTAAGGATGGTTGTTAGGGAGGCTCCAAAATGAAGCTAAGGAAAAATTTTGGAGAGTGGTTGTAGCCGCTACAACACTTGGCGACACACTAGTAGAACTCCAGCTCTCTGAATGGATCTTGTTTCGTGAAAAGCAAGTCTAACTCCTCTGGAAGTATTGTTCGATTCTCTGATCATCTTGGTTTCCACACTAGCTTGATTGAAAGATGTAGCACCTTCCATGCTCTTGGTTGGTTAGCACACATTCCAAGCCAAGACAACACAATTGTTTCGATTGGGGATGAGGGGTATATTGGTACACAAACAATATGACTATCAAAGTTTATGTTTCATCTCTGGTGTTGCCTCGTTGCCAGCAGGTCTGGACAATACCCTGGCGGAGTCATGTAGGAACACAAGCATTGCTCTACTACCAATGAGCCTGGCCAGTACCCCGATGGAGTTACTTGCGGCAAATCTCTATGCTAGAAGCCTTTCTCTTCTTTTTCCTTATTCATTTTTTCAAAAAATTTCACATTTTCATTTTTTCAAGAACTATGCATAACACTTATTTATTTCAGAGGCAGAAGAGGGATCCCGACTTATTGAGAGAAGACGAGGTTGTTCCTTCAGAGAAGTATTTTGTTTATACCTCTTGCATACTTATTAAGGTTTCCCCCCTCACCTTACTCTACTTGACTAAGCTGACAAGGTTTAATCCAATACAACTTACTAGAGTAGGTGGTACTAGTTAGCATGCAAGTGTTGTGTTTTCATCAAGGTTCACTTCGAACATAATGTATTTTCCATGGGTGTATCATTGACTAAACACAAAAAGTTCTACATCCAAAGATATGATAAAGATAACCAAGTATTCATAACTGCACAATTCCTCTTTGTTGGGTGTGGTTTTTTACCTATTTTCTACACATTCTTTCCCCTATTTTGACCCTTCTGTCCTTCAAGCCTATGCCCTTATCTGACCAACCTCTCTATTTTCTTACCTTTTTAATCCATTTTACTGTCATGTTACTTTTTTATATTTTACCGAATAATACGAGGCTTTATTCCTTTTTGTGGCTAACTGGGAGAGCGTTGAAGGAGTATTCTGGGAAGTTCATCTTTTTCAGGTGTTGGCTCGCACGAATGAAGCTATAAATTAGACATGCAATAAGGATTAACTGCATGAAAGGGTAGAATGGTTCATTTTTACACCTTGAGTGCTATTACAGACTGTTATTATATACTAGGTGTTGTTACAGGTTTCTACTGTTACAGATTGCTGTTATACATTGGATGTTGCTACAGGTTATTGTTACACATCGGATGCTATTACACCTCGCATGGATCCACCGTCACGTCAACAGTGTTGTCCTCAGTTACGCCGCATCATCCCGAACCACCATTTTTTCAATGTTGTTGCACCGAAGCTGGAAATGTGGGTACTATTCCACATAATAGCTGTCGGTAGTAGGATTGTTTATTTTTGAAGCAACAAGACTCAAGCAGTTGCAACTGATGTATATTTATTTAGTAATAAGTTGTAACTTCTTTATTTTTTTATCAACATGAGAATCGAGAGATTCTCATGACTGATCTACTTTCTAATTTTTGGGTTGTAATAATTATAAAAGACTCAACTTTTTATGTATTAGCAGATGGAATATAGAAGAGTATTGTTACTCTGTTTCTGTAATCTTGGACTTATTCAATATCAATTGGCACGGTGATGCTATTACTTTCCAACTGATTCGTTAATCACTTTTTGTGTTCTTCCTGCGCCCTGTTGAGGAGGAAGGGCCCTCCTCTTTGGCAGGGATTGCAGTGATTAGGTAGTGTACATTTCAGTTTAGTTCATTGATTTATGGTTTCTCTCTGTTGCTATACAAATCGTGGATTGCATCACTACTATTTTTATTTATCTTATGCTGTTACACAGAGTTAATCAACAGAGTAATAGTGACCAGATGGAATAGATGTTAGTTCTTGTGTGTCATGCCTTTACTTCAATAGTTACGAGTTTTGATTTAATTCTGTAGAGCATTTTTGTATCGACACGCATGGTTTGATTCTGCAATTGAGATCATTGACATCTTTTATAGTTTTTCTGCATTTTCTTATTCTTAGTTGGAGTGTATCGGCACAGACAGTGCGAACTCCATTGAAACAGCAAGACCTACCCCGGGTTGACAATTAATGTTGCATTCTGAGTCAATTAAGGTTGACTAAAGTAGCACTACATTTTGGCGCCATTGCCGGGGATGGCGAGTTAACGATACAGTCAGCCAAGTTGCTTGTTTGACATAGAAGTGCTCCTAGTCCACAGTTGCTGGGTGGTAAGATGAGAGGTAAGAACCTATGCATCACTCTAAGGGCTCACCATTGTGATCACTAGAACACTTAGGACATTTTGATGCTTTGATTAGTGTGTCTTCAGCTCTTCAGTCGCTGGGCAGTAAGATGAGAGGTAAGAACCTGCACATCGCTCTTACATACTTGGGCGGTCTCACCACTATCGAAGACTGAGGCACTTAGAGTGTGATTTAATACACATAGGGTTCATGTGTGCATTTGTAGGACTTATAGAGACAATGAAATCACCCCCACTCTAATAAGTCACAGGAACGATGGGTCGTAAAAAAGAAACGAATGGTGAAGATTTGGGAAGGAAGACATTTATCCAAGAATTAATTTCCAAGGCGGAAAAAGAACAGTCCAGCTTTCAAAGGAATGGAAGGAAAACAGGGCCACAGAACGCTGTTACTCCCATAACGAAAGCAAAAACCTCCAATCCCTCTATCTTGGGACTGTATCGTTCTAAGGCTAGCACTCATACCCCCAAGATCAAGGATTTTATTTGTGAACAAGAAGGGGAAGTTAGTAACCAGAATTTAAGGACCAAGGGTCAAGGGGAAACCGAGGGGGAACATTAGAGACCTTAGGCATAAAAGCACCTGTTGATTTATCAATATCTAGATACAGGTAGTGCAGTGAAACAACCAACCCCAGTGGTATCTGAGGCACTAACCACATCTGCAAGGCCATCACAAACACCGCTCGAAGAACATCTACTACAGGAAGGGTTAGAGGAATTCATCATGGGAGACAACAATGATAACAATGCTAAAACAGACACCACTACCACCACCTTTGAGTTCCTAATCGGGAATATCAGACGTGAAGATCCTATGAAAAACATTCCTTTATCATCCTTACCACCCCTTCAGGGGATGACTGTGGAAGATCCAGATGCATTTCTGTTTAAGTTTGATGTCCTATGTAGAAGTTACGATTATGCAGTAGATGCTCAGAAGCTAAAGCTATTTCCTACTACCTTAAAAGGAGCAACCTTGGGATGGTTCATGGGATTAGGTCTCGCTTCCATTTCAACGTGGAAGGCTATGAAGGATATGTTCTTGTCAAAGTACCAAGACTATTGTAGGACCAGGGACTTAAGGGAAGAGATATTTAGAATGACACAGAAGGAGGAAGAAAGCCTAGAAGATTATGTGGAATGGTTCCACTACAATCTGCAGAGGTCTAAACACAACGATTTAGACCCGAAAATCTTGAAGACTATATTCATCAGAGGAATGAGGGATGACTGCCTTGACACCCTGAACCTATTAGGAAAAGCAGATATATCACAAGAGCCATTCACTGAAATTATAAAGCTCTGCCTACGATGCTCTCAAGGATTGTCAAAAGAAAGAAGTACAACTCAGGATGCCTTTGTTTGCATAAAAAAATCTGCAGGCGGAGGAGTAACTATAGTGGTGATCAGAAATTTGTTCGAAAATTTCAAGACCGATATGCTCAGTACTCTCTCGGCCCAGATAACAACAACACAGATAAAAAAGACACAAGCAGAAGCTGATACACCCCTGGCCGTGTTATGTCTGACTTGTTGGAAGAAGCATCCTCACAAGGAATGTGAATTGAATAACATCAGCCTGTGTAACATCTGCGAGCTAGAGCATTTCACAGAGAAGTGTCCGGAGCTTCCTAGACTAAAGGCAGTCCTCTTACTTCATCACACCAAGGAGGCCATGGCAACCACGACCTCCAAGTATGTCTCAAGACTTTTCCTCTTTCAATTCGTGGAACAATGCATATAATAAACAACCATATCCATGACAATATTCTGCCCCTCCTTCAGCTTAGTTCCCTTCACCTGGAACTAATGGTCTCCATCTCCTCCTGTTCAATATCCTTGATCCAAACCATACCCCTAGAACCAGAACTGGAGAGGGAATTCCCAGAATTCAGCTCTACTTGCACCACCCATGTAGAAATAGCTGTAGTTATCTCCTTTCCAAGCTCCTGATCCTCCACCACTTGTGTGACCCCAATTACCTGTGAAACCTAACCCAAAACCAAACAATAAAGCAGCTCAGGGCATAGAGGCTCCTACAAGTTTCCAGACCTACTTTATTACCCCCGTGGAACTTAATGAAATACAATTGCAATCGGGCACGATAATTAACCCTAGTCACTCCCATATCATTATAGAGGAGGATTGTGAACCATCCAGAGGAGAAGCCGAAGCCTCTATGGCAGCTACTGCGTCTACAACAACTGATACAAAGGAAGTTGTTACATCTATAACAGCTGACCAGCGAAGAACTGTTACATCTATAACAGCTAATTCGGGGAAGACTGATACACATGTAACAATAGATTCAACTGTTGTTACACAGGACCCCCCGTACCCTCAGAGACTGCTGAACCCAGGATGACTTCACAGCCTGAATCTAATTTCCTTAGGGAGTTGCCAAATTTGTATGTACGAATTCCTTTGCTACAAGCCCTTAAAGAAGTACCCATCTATGCCAAGATAGTGAGAGAATTGTGCATCAAGAAGCCTGGGAGGAAGCCTAAAGACCCTGCCACCATACATGTGATGGGAAAGTTATCCGAATTAATGTCTGCTTAGACTCTCCTTACTAAGTACCATGATCCAGGAAATCCCACAGTCATCGTCTACATTAATGATCAGCCCATAGCCAATGCATTTATTGATCTTGGGGTTGCCCTTAATGTAATGACGAAAGATCTCTTTATCGCTCTCAAGCTATAGGGACTCAGACACACTCCTACTGTGTTAGAATTAGTAGACAGGTCTCGTGTTAAACCCAAGGGGATGTTAGAAGATGTAGTGATTACAATAGCTTCCTGTAGATACCCGACTGATTTCCTTATCCTACAACCCAAATCCAATTTGGGGGGGCATCCTTTGATCTTAGGGAGACCTTGGCTGGCCACTGCAGATGCATTCATAGGTTGTAGGACGGGATCCATGGTGATCTCAAATGGCTAGGCAACTCAGAACCTTGATCTTTATCCCCCAAAACCAAATTTGGATGTGTACAACCCTTGGTGGGATGAGTTTGAGCCTGAGTTAGATCTTTCTCTGCCACTCCTCACTCTGGGGAAAGCCCAGTATTTCAAAGATGAGACAGAAGATGATGTTATTAATGGTTTTAATAGTAATTCACTTTCTATTGCTTCTGTTAAAAATGAAAATGAGGAGGAAGAGGTGGAAGATATAGATTTTGAACAAATGAGAACTACTCCAAATACTGCTAGCAGCCCAATTGAGATTGAATCTGGAAATTTTTTGAATGTTAATCCCAATTTGACTACTGAACAGAATCAATGGTTGTTACAACTGTTACACAAGTATAAAAAGGCATTTGCATGGGATTATATGGATATGAAATGGATCCACCCTAACCTATGCACTCACCTTATTTATTTGAAGGATGTATGCAAACCAGTCAGATAGCCACAGTGCAACATGAACCCTGCACTAAAGGAAGCTGTGAAAGAAGAACTACAAAAACTCCTGAGTGCTAATTTTATTTATCCAATATATGACAGTTAGTGGGTGTCACCACTTGTCATTGTTCCTAGAAAGAATGGTAAGTGGAGAGTCTGTGTTGATTATAGAGAACTCAACAAGGCCACTCAGAAGGACCATTTTCCATTACCATTTATAGATCAAGTCCTTGATACTCTCTCCAGCAAGAAGTACTTTTCATTTTTGGATGGCTTTAGTGGTTACAATCAAATACAGATTTCCCCAGAAGACCAAGACAAAACGACCTTTACTTGTCCTTGGGGAACCTACGCATACAGAGTGCTACCTTTTGGGCTCTGTAATGCGCCAACAACCTTTCGAAGGGAAATACTGGGAATTTTTTTCTGACTTATTGAATGACTGTCTAGAAATCTTCATGGAAGATTTCACATCTTATGGAGATGCTTTTGAAACAACATTAGTCAATCTGGAAAAAGTGCTATAGCGATGTGTACAGACTAATGTTGCCTTGAGCACTCAGAATTGTCACATGATGATGACTGAAGGGATCGTGCCTGGACATTACATTTCTACTGACGGAATCAAAGTAGACCCTACAAAAATAGAGGTAATTCTAAGAATTCCAACCCCCAAAATGTAGAAAGAGGTACGCAGTTTCTTGTGGCATGCAGAGTATTATAGAAGATTTATAGAAAAAATTTCAAGAATTACATCACCATTATTTTCCTTGTTCATGAAGGATGTTGATTTCTTGTGGACAGGGAAGTGTGAGCTGGCCTTCTTAAAGATGAATTGTTGTGTATCAAAAGCTTCGGTCTTGCGAGAACCTAATTGGGAACTTCCGTTTCACATAACTACGAATGCATCAGATATTGTTGTAGGTGTTGTTTTGGGCCAACTGGAGGATAAGAAACCTTGTGCTATTTACTACATAAGTAAAAATCTAACTCCAGCTGAGCTCAACTACATAGTGACTGAGAAGGAGTTCTTAGAAGTCATGCATGCCATCAATAAATTTTGGCATTACATCACCGGATATCAAGTATTTGTACACACTGACCATTTTGCCATTCGTTGTTTAATGAATAAGCCAATTACAAATGTTAGGATTACACGCTGTTTATTGTTGTTACAAGAATTTGATATCGCTATTGTAGATAAGCCTGGAAAAGACAATTTAGTAGCTGACTTTCTTTTTAGGCTAACTATTGATGACAGTTGCACTCCTACTGAAGATTCTTTCCTTGATGAATATCTTTTTGCTATTTCTACTTACTCACCTTGGTATGCAGATATAGCCAATTGTCTTGTTGCAGGGAAGTTTCTCCAGTATTTATCCTCCAAGGGGAAAAAGAAAATCATACAACAAAGTGCTACATATACCTAGATAGATGGGAACCTCTATCACACTGGACCTGAATTCCAGATCAGACATTGTGTTAGAGAGGACGAGGTCTTTGATGTCCTCAAATCCTGCCATGAGGAAACTTGTCGAGGACACTTTGCAGATAAACATACAGGATACAAAGTACTTTCAATAGGGTACTACTGGCTGACAATATTTTAGGATGCCAAGAAGTTTGTGAAGGGATGTGATAGTTGTCAAAGGATGGGCCAACCACTGCAATCAGATGATATGTCATTACGGCCCTAGATCATTATAGAACCTTTTGAGAAGTGGGCTCTAGATTTTGTAGGACCAATCAATCCTTCATCTAAACAGAGATCCTACATCTTGGTCTGTACTGACAATGTCACAAAATGGGTCAAGGTGAAGGCATTAATTAGAGACAAGGAGCAGGTTGTCTTAGAATTTCTATTTGAAGACATCTTTGTCTGGTTTGGGATACCCAGAGAGATAGTCACAGATGGAGGACCACAATTCACATCTCATAAGATCTAGGAGTTGGTCGAAAAATATAAAATCCATCACAGAATCACAACGCCTTACCATCCACAGGAAAATGGCCAGGTAGAGAACACTAATAAAGTCATTGAGGGAATCCTTACTAAAACTATGGCCAGTCATCGAATAAATTGGGTTGACAAACTTCCAGAAGTGTTATGGGCATACAGGACTACATGGAGAAACACCAGTGGATTCTCACCATATGAACTTGTGTATGGCAAGAACCCTTTATTCCCCACTGAATTTGAAATCAAAACACTAAGGACATCATTGCAGGTCAATTTGGATTTGGCTATAGCACAAAGGCAGAGATTGAACCAAACCAATGAATTGGAGGAGAAACGGTTGGCTGCTATCCATCAAACAAATATTATCCAGCAGCAGAGAGCTAAGTGGTACGAAAGATTTATAAAGAAGAAGCAGTTCTAGAAAGGAGATTGGGCTCTCTTATATGACTCAAGGTTTAAAGACTTCAAGGGTAAGCTCTACACCAAATGGATAGGTCCTTATGAGGTAGACTCAATCTTTGACAATGGGACTATAAATTTGGTAACCATTGACAGCGCAAGGACATCATTACTTGCAAACGGGCACCGTCTTTGGTTGTATCACAAACCTACCTCAAAGGATTCATTTGTCAACATTGTCACAAATTCAGATCTATAGATTATGGGAATAGGGGAAAGCCCCTCTCTGCTGCAAAAATTTTAATTTTTCCAATAAGTGTAACAGCTGAAAACCAACTCGTGGCAATTGTTACACCGTAAAAAAATAAAAAAATAAAATAAAATATATAGCAATAATATGGCAGTGAAAACCTTTCTCAGGCTTAGAAAGACACTTTTGTAGTAGTTGAAAACCACCTGGTGGTGGCTATTACACCCTCTATAACAGAATTTGTTATTCCAAAGTATATCATGCGATAAGTGTTGTTACACGATCTTTTGTTCTTTATATTTTTGAAGAAATTAAATTAATATATAGTAGTCTTCTTGGTTGTTACACCTGTAACAGCCGACGACTTTTTAGGAATAAACACGAGATATTCTACTGTAATAAATAGCAAAAACATCACCATGAGCCTCGTCATCAGATTTAAGTTTGCGCGTTGCACTGCCTGAGGATGATTCGATGTCACACCGCCCACTACTTCATCCCACGTCATGCAGGTACGTCATCAAAAAGGTAATATTGAATTCATTTTATCTTGTAATTATGGAAACTTAACATGACTATTGACGGCCGAGGATGGCTGTCATAATTAAGCTGGGGGGGAACAAATCACATTGTGACATGACCGTCGCATGATTTGTAATTATTTGAAAAATCCAACAATTAAGGCATGTGACCCAGTAGCTATCATTCTTTAATGCCAAATCATACCAAAATGGGTAAGGGCACCATTGATGAGACCTCCCCATGACTCACCATTAAGGCAAAATTCATTGAGTAGTATGAACCATGTGTGCCAAATCTTAATCCAAAATCTTCACCTGCACCATCCTATCATTTACCCCTGCCGGAAGAGCTCAATCCCCATTCAGAGTGTTCAGAGAGGAGGAAGATAGTAGTACAGGCTAAAACAGCTAGATTGTGTACTGGAGGGAAGGATAAGTAGGTGAGATAGCATTGAATTGCATAGGAAATGGGAGGAGAAGCAATATGGCACAAGCTAGGGTCTATAGAAGCCTTGGAAGGTTGCCCTGAAGCATGCCAGGTTTTCAAAGATGCAGGGTAGTTCAAATCCTTCCAGAGATTGGAAGGATCAGACAATGGTGTGGCCATGGAATTCACAAAGAACCTGGAAAGAAACTAGAAGGAAGTCAGAGGATTGAAATTGGAGGTCACAGAAGATGTTATTGCTAGAGTAATAGGATTGCTAGCAGAAGGGAAGAGATAGTTTACTAGGAAGGTTAATGACCCCTCACTGAAAGGGGATTTTCTTCAGGAAAGTGAGTTGTTGGTTAAGAAAGGTAGGGGAATTGATAAGCTATCACTCCCCCAGCCATGTGCAGATGTTTCTCTTTTCCTCATTAAGTACATTACTTGTGAGAGAAGGGCAACAATTGTGTTTAATTACCATTTCCCATTGTTGAACCATCTCTGCCATCAGCAACTGATCAACCTTCCTTATTTCTTGCTGGGCAATATTAGACACATGGTTGCGGCTGTGAAAATGGTTGCACATCCAAAAACATGTGTTACAAACCATGGCCTCATTAAACTCATTGTGCTGGATGCCTTGACTCGACAGGGAAAGAATTGGGAAGAGTTCATATGGAAAAGGCCCAGGACCACTCGCAGAAGGCAAACACAGATGGCTGGAGAAACTATAGTAGTGACAAAGGAGCAATCCCAGTGCTTGATAGTGAGGGTCAGCAAGAATTCGGTTGATAAACTGATTGGCGATAGAAGGCCGAAGCAGAGAATAAGGGTTAGCGAGCACCCAGAGTCCCCATCCATGTCGAGAAAGGACAAAGAAGCAGTCGAACAAAAGGATGAGGAGCAACCTTAGCCAGAAAAACCTCATTCACCTGTTAAGAGAAAAACCCAGTCTTTGCTGTCAAAAACTGAAATTTTAGAAAAATAAATTAAAGAATTGAGGGAATAACTAGCAGTAGGAAAGGTAGAGCCAAGAGCCCTAGGGATGGATGCTTTGGCAGAGGCCGTGGACATGGCCAAAAGGGGAGAAATCTGGGGCACTCTATGTGTATCCTATGCCGAGAAGTTGGTGGAAGACGGATTCAAAGTTTGTGTAGCAGACACTACCTCGAGGGGGATTCAAATTGAAAACTAGGAAGCTATTACACCAGAACCTATCGATGACGTTGCTAATAAACAAGAACCAACAACCGAGACAACACAATGGAGTGATCAAGCAACGGGTACACACGAACCCTTCGTTGACACTATTGTTTCACCAAGAACAAGAGTAGAGGAGGAAATCAGCTAAGAGGAGGAAGAGAAAGATAATATCCATGAGTTGATGGTCACTGCTGCTATTACACAAGAACCAGCAGCAAAGACCAAAGTTGGTCTGAAGGAAAACGATGAATAGAAGCCTGTGGACATTACTGCTGCCACACGAAAACCAATAGTAAAAATGGAAGTTGACCAGGAAAATAAAGAAACTGTGATAAAACCCACTGACGAAGCTACTGTTACACAAGAACCAGCAGCCGAGGTGGGACAGTTTCACCCTCAGGAGGCTACTACACCTTTAATTGATGATGCATGTGGGGGAATGTCGGGTCCTATTGAAGGATGACGTTCTGAGAAATTGTTATTATTAGCAGAGCTAAAAAATTGGAAGCAGCTGGCACTCTCTTTGTAGGAGGGAGTGGTTCCAATCAAGATGCATAAGAGAATGATGGATTCTATGAGAGAAAAATGGTTAAAAGAAGAATGGAAAAGAGAATAGGAGGCACGGAGGCATAAAAAAATTATGAGGAAAAATTATGAACAGGTGCATCGGAAGGTCTCCGACCTGACGTTTGATAAGACCAAACTCCATAACCTTTCTCTAAATCTACTAGCATGCAAGCGACTATGCCCATCATACCCTGTGTTCCTGTGGGAAGTTACTACTTATTCCAGTTAAGCGCAGTTTGTGAGAATAAGTCTTATATGGGTTCTTTAACCTGCACTTTTTTGGAAATTTTCTTTTCCTATGATTTTGATGATCAGAATTTGTTGTGCGAGCTTTTCTTGCACAATATGATGTGTGAACATGTGAGCACGAGGATGGTGGTGAGTGTCATTTCTTTCATGGGAGACTTGCAGTTGCAGGCATTCCTCTCATTTATGAGGAATTAGATTGAGTGGAAATTGGCCAAGAAAACAATAGAAACCAATGAGGAAAAGACATAATTGTGGGTTAGGGTTGAACCAGGAATGGCTTACGAACTCCGGCATGAGTTCAGATAGTTCCTGAGCAATTCGGAAATTAGAGATCAATTGGCCATTAACAAAAGGAGAATTCTGAGGATCTGCATCAACTTGTTTGCAAACATGAGGAGCCAAGTGCTAGTCGGATGTCTCAAGTGCACTAAGGCCTGTAGTGTAGAATTGCAGGAAGGATACCCCTTTGAGTACAAGAACTTTGTGGCTGCTATTACACGGGTGTCAGAATATGCTTAGATTGTGCTGATACTGGGGGTGTTTTGGATTGGCCTCAAGTTCAAATTCCCTTTGATCTAGTTGCCATTAGAGGAGTATCAGCCTGATTATTGGTTATGTGATTATCAAGAGGAATCTTGGCCACGTGAGTTAATGGCCGATCAAGGATTCAGAGCTCCTGGTGATGATACTGCTGGTGCCTACAATTTCATAGATTTCCACCGGGGGCATAGTAGAAGGAACTGAGATTCTGCATGGCGACATTCAGTTGCTTTAGTTGGGGGGAGATGTTGGGTGTGGTTTTTTACCTATTTTCTGCACATTCTTTCCCCTATTTTGATCCTTCTATCCTTCAAGCCTGTGCCCTTATCTGACCAAACTCTCTATTTTCTTACATTTTTAATCCATTTTACTGTCATGTTACTTTGTTGTATTTTACTGAATAATATGAGGCTTTATTCCTTTTTGTGGCTAACTGGGAGAGCATTGAAGGAGTATTCTGAGAAGTTCATCTTTTTTAGGTGTTGGCTCGTGCGAATGAAGCTATGAAGTAGACAAGAAACAAGGATTAACCACAGGAAAGGGTAGAACGGTTCGCTGATACACCATGAGTGTTGTTACAGACCGCTGATATATACTAGGTGTTGTTATAGGTTGCTGCTGTTACATATTGCTGCTACACATTGGATGTAGTTACAGTTTGTTGCTACACATCGAATGATGTTACACCTCATGTGCATCTACCATCACATCAATAGTTTTGTCGTCAGTTACGCCACGTCATCCCGAATCACCATTTGCTCAATGTTGTTGCACTGAAGCTAGAAATGTGGGTACTATTCCACATAAAAATTGTCGGCAGTAGGATTGTTTATTTTTGAAGCAACAAGACTCAAGCAGTTGCAATTGATGTATATTTATTTAGTAATAAGTTGTAACTTCTTTATTTTTTTATCAGCATGAGAATCGAGAGATTCTCATGACTGATCTACTTTCTAATTTTTGGGTTGTAATAATTACAAAAGACTCAACTTTTTATGTATTGGTAGATGACATATAGAAGAGTACCGTTACCCTGTTTCTGTAATCCTAAACTTATTCAATATCAATTGGCACAGTGATGCTATTACTTTCCAACTAATTCATTAATCACTTTTTGTGTTCTTCCTGCGCCCTGCTAAGGAGGAAGGGCCCTCCTCCTTGGTAGGGATTGTAGTGATTAGGTAGTGTACATTTCAGTTTAGTTCATTGATTTATGGTTTCTCGTTATTTCTATACAAATCATGGATTGCATTCATTGTTATTTTTATTTATCTTATGTTGTTAAACAAAGTTAATCAACAGAGTAATAGTAACTAGCTAGAATAGATGTTAGTTCTTGTGTGGCACCCTTTACTTCAATAGATGCAAGTTGTGATTTAATTTTATAGAGTGTTTTTGTATTTACATGCATGGTTTGATTCAGCAATTGAGATCAGCAACATCTTTTACAGTTTTTCTGCAATTTCTTATGCTTGGCTGGAGTGTTTTGGTGCAGATAGTGTGAACTCTATCGAAACAGCAAGACCTACCTTGGGTTGATAACTAATGTTGCATTCTGAGTCAATTAAGGTTGATTAAAACAGAACTACACTCTTGTACTTTACCCTACTTGTTTCAAGAGTCACACATGGTTTCACGCGAAACTAACCTACGAAAATAAAAAAGCAAACAAAACAACAACAAAGCAAAGAGAGGAAGTGAATACAAAAGAAAATCAAGTACACAAAGCAAACAAGAAAGAAAAAAACAAACAAGGTAAGAAAGTAAACATGCATGCAAGAAAAAAAAAACATAAAGAAAACATTACTACTACTCCTAAGCTGATGGTGCATGGGCCCAATCACATGAAGTGATATTTCCAATGCAGTGACCGGTGCATTGGTTGACCCATGTTAGTGAAGGCATGGTTCGCGAACAACACAGTCGAGCGAACCAACAAACATGAAAGATATAACAATGAAGACAAACACACTTTGAGTTTAAATGCATCCATAGAAAAGAAATGAGTGAATGCACAAGACAAGCACTCTGTGGACTTACCATGGTGTTGTGATACACTATGTGTAGATGTTAAGCATATGCACTCTCTTGAATGTGACATGCAAGAAAATGTGAGAAAAAGAGATAACTTAAGTCGTGCAAATGTGCTTTCTGTGTAAGTTTCCTCCAATGCATGAGTGATGGGATCATGTGATTTGAGTGGAGGAAGCAAAATATGTGTGTTGGATTGATATTCAATGCATAGAAATGAGCGATGAGGAGCCTTGGGTATTTCAACAATTTCCTGATTGGAAGTGAAAATAACCTCAGGATAGAGAGGGCTTGACATAACCATCAAATCGGGTTGAAGTGCCTCGAAAGCCTACAAGGTTTTGACTTCATTGATAGATAGATCATCATAGCCAGGTGGCTTTGAAAGATCAACAATGATAGAATCAACATCATGATCGAATACGAGAGTAAACAGATCATCACAACTATGATCATAAAAATCAATAAGTTCATCGACATCCTCATGATCTGATGAATCAAATAGAGGGGTAGATGAGAAGAAAGAATGTCCACCCTCTATATTCCCAGAAAAGGCAGATGAAAAATCAAGTGGATTTTCAATGAAGAATTTGTCCTCTCTGCTGTTAAATGATGGACTGACATCGACTGTGTTATGTGAATGATCGGAAGTAGATGCATCCATGGATGGATTTACACAAGGAAAATCAGAGATAACAGACTCACCAAAGATGTCAAGAAAAAGCGAAGGAGGCACGCACAGAAGGAGATCATTCTTCACCGTAGGTTGATGTTCACATTCCTAGTCATAATCATCGTAAATGACGACACAGGTTGGTTGTGCAACATCAACTCCGTTGATGGCTTGATGCTCGTTCAAAACAAGTGTAGAGTCTAAAACACAAGAACACAAGACAGTGCAATCTGGAGGATCAACAGAACGTGAAGATAGAGGTTGAGGGAACAAGTGTGTGTGACAACCCATGGGCTTCCCAACCAAATCTACGCGAAAATTAAGAGTAGTGACAGTGGGAGGATGTGACAGTTGAACATACGTGTGTGCATGCTCTCCCACATCACTCTGTGGGGATGGAGCCATTTGATGAGGGGAAGGAAGACAGTCACTTGTGACAACAACTGTGTTCGCTTGTGATTGTGCAGCTCCATCACCAAAGTATGTTGAGGGGGGTTTGAAATTTAACATCATTTTAGGATGTCAGAGTGATTTGGTAAGGTAATATTCAAATATGTCCATGAGATATTGGGATTTCATCTGGTTTTTCAGAGCTTCAAGCTAGAGTAAACATAAGCACTACCACAAATCCATAGGCTATTCATTCAGGACCTTTCGTCGTTTTAACATTTTTTTGTCAAGAGCTTCAGGATCAAAATGATGGAAAAGAAATTCGATTAAATCACATAAGTGCTTAAATGAGTGCATGCAATTGTGAGGCAAGTTGCAGCACCATCGTTGTGGGGATTCACGAAGTGTGGTTGCAAGTAGCATGCTTGCCTCAACTTCATCAAACTCCTCTGCATCCTCCGAGAACACAAGGAAGTCGTGTAAGTGTACAAGTCAAGCCACTTCGCCTTAACCATCATACATGATTTCTGACAGGAGATCAAAAAACTCCTTCTAGATTTCAAAGGGATGTGCATCAGATAGACATCATGGAGGGTGGACTCCCAAGATATACATGATAGATGTGCGAAGATTCAAAATAGGATGTGAGGACTCATATTTTCATCTGGCCCTCCTTCTAGTGCCATAAATGTTGACAGTGTTGGACCCGCCAACATGTCAGGGGATCTCCGCGGTAAGAAGTCCCAACTAGATCTCAGACCATTTGGTGTAGGAGTCCTAGTAGTGGGTAGTACAGTATATCCTTGACTATGGTTGCACACAGAGTTAAGTAAGATATCCTTGTTTGAAGCAAGGGTGTGACCTTGCAGCAAGTCAAGGAAGGTGCATGAAAGGCTCTAACACATGGATGGGGGTGTGAGTGTGCCCCATAGAAACCTGTGATAACACGCAACTTGAAAGGGAACACATGAGCAGAAATACATCTCAAGATAGAAAGAAGGATATCCGATGATCCAAATTGATGGATTATATCAACAGCATACTTCGATAAGATTCATACAAACACATACAAAATAGTCCATACATACATGCATAAATAACAACTACATATATCGTTAGAGTAACCAGGATAACTGAACCGCAATAACAATGTATCCATGAAACATGCTGGCTCTATTATATTAAAAGAGTGAAAGATCCAATCATACATACATCCATGACTTCCACTAGCTCTGATAGTGGAACATTACAGTCATTATTGCTTGCTCCTTTAAATAGATGTACTAGCTCTGCACTATGGAGAAGCCAAGGCTCGTTACAATACAGTCCAATCATTCTCTAAGTTATCCTATAGGAAGCTTGGCTCCCAAAAGCCTCTACAATGAGTTATGAGGTTCTATAAATAGAAAAAGTTGGGATGACGCTTGGCATTCCCCTTTGTGACTCTTTACATACCCTCATGACTCTTCAACTACTAAATGACTATTACATTCTACTATCGACACTTGGTCTTTCACTTTTACAGCATTTTTACATTACAATTTGCACATGTACCCATGTGAGACAAAATAGTCTTGAGTAAGCCATGCAAGACATCATTAAGACTCGGATAGTTGTGGGAAGACTAACTCTTCAACATCCTCATGATGAACGATGGTGGCGAACTGATGCCAAGTTTGGTAGTCTGTTATGGTGTCCGTGTACTCTGTGGTGACATCCTTTTGAAAGTGAACGCTTGCCTCCATTGCATTTAGGTACACTGATTTGGCACCTCTATCCACATCATCAAATAACATGTGTATCATAGTCTTGAGTGCAAGTGGACCATCAACATACTGGTGCATAGTGTCTAGGCTCATCTACAAGTCTGTGCTAGTGGCTACGTGCATCAACTGATTGAAGTACATGTCCAGCTCCAGTCGGACTTGGTTCTTTGACTTTGCCTCGATGAGTGTGCCAATGGATGGGATCGCATGTGTGCGCACAATGAAATCCATTCTCCCGAACACTCGTGCATGTGAAGTCTGTAAACTGGTGATGAGCTGTGGGAGTTCCTCATAGTTCTAGATCTAACTCCAGATGCATGCCTTCAACTCTACCACCTTTGGTTTCATCATCTTTGGCAAGTGAAATGGGGCTCCCTTGTACCTCATTTTTCATATCTGCATGTGATCGAAATAATTGTGTAGATCTAATAAGATGCATGCTCTCCTAGCATAGTGTTGCTACAAACCCTTGAGATGGAAAACTCATTTATGCACGGTGATGAATCTAAAGTATAGCTTCTGCATGACTATCTCGAGAGACGATACTTCATCTAGTATCGCTCTCCTCAACTCTTCTCTGAAAAATAATCTAATATTCTCTCCTCCCTGCTTAGCCACTTGTAACTCCTTAGCCATGCACTCGTTCTCAAATATCAAGAATCTAACACTCAAGCTAGTGGCTTCGGCATATTCTTTGGTAGCATTAGCCAATGTAGCCAGATATCTGCACACATTGAACATGATCATTCGTTCTTCAAACTACGTAGGAGATACATGGACATCCAGAGTAGGCACTCTACGTGACTGCACAACTCTATGTTGTGACTCGTCGAAATATATGTTGTGCGTCTCTGCCTCTAGATTATCTTCAAGGATTTCATTGTCTCCTTGATCACTTGGGACATGCTCTGCTTCCGAATCTCATGAAGCTGGTGGGGTGACCACTTGGTTCTCAACCATGAGCTCAATATCCTTATCACACTCAGGCTGAACCATATTCGTTTCCTTCTGCTCTAGCATCTGTTCAATCTCTTGAGCAAAGTCCTACTCCTACGACTGCTCACTCTGTCTAGTTTGTGTTAGCTCCTCGGATGAGTCAATAACCTGTATGGGCGCATTTTTCATCAATGTTTGCATGTTGTGCCTCCTCTTGTTCCTATTCCTACTGCGCTTCCTTCTCTCTTCTGCGTAGATCTTGTTCTTCCCTGAGTTGTTGTTTCAACTCCTGCAACTCCTTTTCATGCTTCCTCTAACTTCAAGCTTCTCTCTTTTCCTTTGCATGATCCAGATGTTGCGTTGTTTCCTCTTAGCCTCAATATCGAAAGCTACTCTCAATACAAGTGGATTTGCTTTGAACTTGCATCTTTGCTCCGCATCTGTGCTATCTGCACCCTTCCTCTTGCCTTTGTCAAGAATAGTTCTGCTGTGCTCTGTTGCAGTTGATGATGTTTCTCTCTGAGATGTCATTGCCTTCTTCTTTTCTAACCACTCTACAACTATGTTGACCAATTCATTGAGCCTTGAGAAGTGATAGTAGTATCTCCATGGGTCTTCCTTAGGCCAATGACATGCCCTGTGGATCGAATAATGATGGACTCTAGCACAGTGTTCCTTCACTAAGAAATGTGGGTTATACAGATTAAGCTTCTGCTGCCGAAGGTGAATATCTTGAATTCCTCTATCTTGGCCTCAGCATGCTTGAGATTCCAAATCACCTATGTAAAAATCATCATCTTTGGTTTTCTTATCAAAAATATTTTTTATTTTATCCTGGATCACTTGTGATTTGACATAGACTTCTTGTTTGGTTTGCTGCAAATGTATTTTCTGATTTATCCTCCTTTGGATATCATTGGACTCTACCTGTAGTTCTTGAATCATTTTCATCAATATTACTCCTAAGGAAGATGGAAAAACAACATCCATTCGATATACTAGCTAGTAAGGAGATGTACCAATGGATTTTTTGGTAGTTAATCTGTCTCCCCATAAGGCTTTAACCAACTTTTTTTTCCAGGTCTTCTTGTTGTCTTCTAGGAGTTTCTTGATGATATTAACAAGGCTTTTGTTTGAGGATTATGCAAGTCCATTACCTTGAGGGTAATAGGCAGTGGAATGGCCAAGGGTAATGTGATATCTGTTACAAAATTCTACCATTTTCTTGGATTTGAAAGCAACTGCATTATCAATAACGAGCTTTTGGGGGCATCCAAATCTTGAAAGGATATTGTTTTCAAGGAATGAGATGATGATAGAATCAGTGGCTTGTCTAGAAGGGATGGATTCTATACATTTAGTAAAGTAATCAGTGGCTGTCAAAATCCATTTATGCTAGGCTGAGGAGGGTGGGTGAATTTCCCCAATGAAGTGTAAACCCCATTGTTGAAAAGGGATTTCTGCTGGGATGGGTTTGAGGGGAAAAGGCAAGAGTTTCTTCTTGCCTTCAAATATTTGGCATTTATGACAGGAGGTCACATATTTTCAGACACATGAAAAAAGGGTGGGCCAGTAAAAACTTGCCCTTAAAATCTTATCAACAGTTGTTTTCCAGTATACGTGTCCTCCACAATCTCCTGCATGAAATTCTTGCATAACTTTGTTAGCTTCATCTTTTAATAAACAATTCAAAAAAATGCCACCATTATCTTTCCAAAATAAATCATTATGTATGATACAATATTTCATTGATTTCATTTTCAAGAATCTAACTTTAGTCCTAGATAAACTAGGAGGAGCTTGTAGGTTTAGTAAAACAAATATGATATCTGCATACCAAGGTGAATCTATGAAAGCTTCACTGATCTATGGAGTCACCATCTCTTCCTGATCATCTAGGGCACCAATGAAATTTATATCTAAGGCCTAACAGTTCGATTCAACCATGAGTTTAGCTAAACCTTGGCCTTTGATAAGTTTTGTAGGCTTTATTTCAATGTCATATTCCAAAATGGTGGCAATCCTTTGTCTCTCTTTCCTTCAGGCCCATTTTGTGTTAAGATGTCCTTTACTACTGAATTTGGAACATATGCAATGATGTGTGAGTATAAGATGTACACTCTAAAATCTTTAATAGCTTTCACTAAAGAAAGTGCTTGCTTTTCCATTATGTTGTACTTTAGCGTAGCATTTCTCAAAGATTTGCTGAAAAATGCAATAGGTTGCTCATAACCTTGATCATTCTTTTGCAACAATACTGCTGCAATAGTATGTTCTAAGGGAAAAGAAAAAAATATAAAATCTTCTTTGAAATCAGGACTTATGAGGACTGTTATTTTAGTAAGGGCTTCTTTGATTGCCTCAAAAGACTATTTATCCTCTACTATCCATTTAAGTGTGAATCTTTCTTTAACATGTTATTTAATTCTCTCATTAATTCTGCCAAGCTAGAAATGAATCTTCTAAGAAAATTTATTTTACCTAAGAATGATTGCAATTCTTTAATGTTTCTAGGATGATTGATGTTTAGGATTGCCTCTATTCTAGCTGGATCTATTCTAATTCCATCTTTTGATATTATGTGTCCTAAGAGTTTACGTTCTTCTAGTCCAAAGAGCAATTTTTTAGGATTTAAGGATATGCCAAATTTTCTACATTTAATAAGAACTCTTCTCAAATGATCTAGATGTTCATTATCTGATTTGGAAAACACTATGATATCATCTTGGTAAACAACTAAAAAGTCTTGGAATTCTTTTGCAAAAGCTATCTCCATAGCTCTTTGAAAGGTAGTCCCTACATTCATCAATCCAAAAGGCATTTTCAAATACATGAAATTTCTGTTGGCATTATGATTCTGGTTTGGCTCTATGGTACAGGTGTTGTACTTGATGGCAACTCAAGCTAGTGGTAGATCTCAGTTCAGGCACTCAAAATCATTGAAAATAAGATACCCGTAGGTAATCCTAGATGAAGCTATGGACCCGCAGGTACGCCGACCAAGGAGTGCAAACATACACGTAGGTTCTCCGTTTAGAAGGTGCAGACCCCAGTTTCACTCTCTCCAATGCATAAAAGCGCGTACACATGGGAATATTTATGAATGGTCCATGGTATTTAGCCCGACATATTTGATCCTATGGTTTTGGTCCGCGGCTTTGCATCAAAAAATATTGATCCAAGGTATTGGGTTCATGGTATTATGTTATTATGGTTTTGGACCGTGGTATTGTGAAAGGCTTGC
>APFE031070198.1:165402-191480 GCA_000404065.3 Pinus taeda
TAAGGAACAATTTGCTGATATACTCACCAAACCATTGCCCAGGGAGACCTTTGAATACCTCAGGCAAAAGCTGGGGGTTGTTGATGCATCATCTTGTTGTTAAATCTCATCTGTTTCAGATATTGTTGGTTGTACGCAAGTTTCATATGGGGTATATGCGTACATTTGCTGGGTTGCGGATTGGTCGAAAATCGAATGGCACAGGTTCAGGGGGAGCATATAATGCATTGTTGGCATTATGGTAGAAGATCTTGAAGAAGAAAGTACAGAAGGAGAACGTGGATGCTGATTTGCACATTGCTGCTAATATGTCTCTATCTCTTTCACGGTCATTTCTGGGGTTTGGTGGATTGTGGTTCTTCGTGCAGATATTTTCTTCCTTTTGCAGATCTGATTTATCAAGGGGAGCATGATCAGCAAAGCAAAGGCCTAAGCATGTTCTCAGGGGGAGCATAACCCTTTGCCCTTGATGTCAAAAGGGGAGAATGACATTGAGGATCTTGAGGTTGCCATCAAGTCCAAAGGGGGAGATTGTTGGCATTATGATTCTAGTTTGGCTCTATGGTACAGGTGTTGTACTTGATGGAAACTCACTCTAGTGGTAGATCTTAGTTCAGGCACTCAAAATCATTGAAAATAAGATACCCGCAGGTAATCCTAGATGAAGCTGCGGACCCGCAGGTACGCCGACCAAGGAGTGCAGACATACACGTAGGTTCTCTGTTCAAAAGGTACGAACCCCAGTTTCACTCTCTCCAATGCATAAAAGTGTGTACACGTGGGAATCGTTATGAATGGTCCATGGTATTTAGCCCAACATATTTGATCCTATGGTTTTGGTCCGTGGCTTTGCATCAAAAAATATTGATCCAAGGTATTGGGTTCATGGTATTGTGTTATTATGGTTTTGGACTGTGGTATTGTGAAAGGCTTGCCTATAAAAAGGAAAGGAGATCTCTTGGCCACACACTTGTGAAATTTTGAATATCTTAAGATCTGAAATTTTGGGTGATTGGTTTTAAAAGCTAGATCTAAATCAAGGAGAAAACTTAAGGAAAATCTATTGATAAGTCGTGATCTCTTGGGCGCATGAACAGATCTGTGGATCTGACTGACTGTGGCACATGGGAGGACTGTTAATTTGGCCCTAATCAGAAGTTCGCAGGTGATCCACGACGTGAGTGCGAGGGTACACAGCTTAGAAGAAGGCACAGTGCGGGGGTACGCAGTGCAGAAGAAGGCGCAGTGTGGGGTACGCAGCGCAGGAGAAAGCACAGTGCGGGTGGTACACAACGAAGCAAAAGGCACAGTGCAGGGTACGCCGCGCATAAGAAGGCACAGTGTGGAAGTATGCTGTCAGTTAGACAGTGAAGGTGCGGATCTGAGGAGAAGTACACAGAGCAGAAGAATGACCAGTGCGGATCTACGCAGTTTAGACTCAGAAGAGCTGCGGATGTTCGCAGGCCCCTGTTGGTGAGGTTGCGGACTTATCTTGAAACATTTGTTGACTGTCTTTTATCTATTGCTGCAGAGTTCTGGGTTTAGATTTCTGGTATTACTTTTCTGCTTACAGCATTCTGAAGAGTTGGGTGATTCATTGGTTGATCGTATAAGGAGATTAGGTGATTTGCATGTACTTGATGATTATTTGATCTTCTTGGATCCAGTTTGAAAATTCATGAAATGTGGTCCTTAAAGAAGTAAAAGAGCTAAGGGGGTTGTAGCTCCCTTCCAGGAGAGACTGGAAAATGAGAGAGAGTTGTAGCTCTCTGCAGGTTGTAGCCTGCGTACTGTTAAAGGACTGCACCAGTACAAAATTCATTGTAAAAAAATTTCTAATTGAAAGAAAGTAGAGACATATTGCAGCAGGTGGTTTTTCACCCACATTGGGTTTCCACCTTATATCTGGTTTTCTTTGGTGTGACTATCTATTTTTCTTGTTTCATGCTCATTATTATATGGTACTGACATACAAGTTAATGATCAATATCTGAAGATTAATTTAAGTATAAATCAGGAAGACATATTGAAAAGAATTTGGTAATATTGATTCACCCCCCGCTCTCAGTATTATTTCCAATAATTTCCCCAGGGAGTGGTAAATGCAGTCTTTCCTTGATCCTCTGGTTGAACTAGAATTTGGCTGTATCTAGAAAACCCATCGAGCAATGAGATTCTAGATGATCCTACCACCCTCTGTAGAATATGGTCCATTTTAGGGAGGGGATAATTATCCTTCAGCGATACTTTGTTAAAGTTTTTGAAATCAACACAAAGTCTGATTTCCCTTGTTTTCTTTCTTGTGGTGACTAAATTAGAGTCCCAATCTGAATATCTAATTGGTGCTATGATTTGTGCATCATACATCATTTTTACTTCTTTTTCAATTAATGGCATAAGAACTGAATTTATTCTCCTAAGCTTTTGTTTGAAGGATTTCTGGTCTTCTTTGATAGGTATTTCATGTTGGATAATGTTGGTGTCATAAGATTTGAGGTCTTCATAACTCCACACAAAGACATCTTGAAATTCTTTAAATAGACTTATGTATTTCAACTTTTTAGCTGGAGGTAATGCTTTGGATATTTTAATAAGCTTAGGTTTTTCTTCTGTTCCTATGTTACATTCTTCTATGTCTGATCTTAAAGGCTCCATTTTTGGTTTTCTAGCTACATCATTTGAATCAAACAAATCTTCTAACGGCACTCATCCTTTAGGCAAAAAGTAGGTTTTTAAGGTTTAAAATCTCAGAATCATCATTGATTATTTCTTCTATTTCTACTTTTCCTAAGTTATCTACTTCTACTTTAGTGAATTTAGTGGGTTTATTTACATATAAAACATATATATATATATATATATATCATTATTTATGATGTTATTTTATTGTACAATCAGTATCTATGCTATAGTTTTGGAATTCTCCCTCAGCATTCATGAAATCATAGATTTGAGAATCTTGTGAAAAAATCTGCCAATATTTCAGATTATCAGGTATAACAGGTCTTTGTCTTACTTCTGTAGTGTACTAGTGGTTGGGCTGAAAAGGTAATTTGCAAGTGCTAGCAAAAGTAGCCAAACTATGAGCTTGCATGTTCTGTTTCCTAAGAATAGCAGCAAAATTAGTTTCAAGAAGTTCCTTAATCTGGTCTAGAACAGTTTCTTTCTATTGGCTATGTCTAGGATTATTCACAGAATACTCTCCTTTAATTTGTTTTATGATCAATTTCGAGTCTACCATGATAGAAACTCTCTTGGCTGCAAGTTTTCTTACAATTTGTAGTCCTAAGATTAAAGCTTCGTACCCCACCTTGTTTTTTGTGCATTTAAAGTTTAATCGAAAGGCATGACCTTCAGAATGATTATTTTCCATGTTATGAATCCAAACTCCTACACCTGATCCTAATCTATTTATAGAGCCATCAAAATATAAGTGCCATAGAGAATCATGTGTTATATTTTCACTATCAGGTGCTTTGAATATTTCTTCTACAATTGTGATTTCATTTTTTCCATTCTCTGAATTATACAAGATAAATGAGCCATATCAGAATGGATGGAGTATATAGGGTAATTATGTGGTTTTTCTGAACTACTTACCATGTACTTCATTAAAGTTTCACTGTAAAGATTTTTGGTCTGACCAAATACTAAAATTGTGGCATATGACATGTCTAACTGTAGAGATCCCTGCAATTCCGCTCCCCACGAGCAAGATAATAGCATTCCATATTTTGGAGGGATATTAGCAACTACAATATCCATGACAATACTCTTACCTGGGTATTGAATTAGAGTAACACACAAGTCCTTTATTAGGCCCAAGCATTTAAATTTACTAGAATCAAAAGAGAAAAGATCTTTGTAAGGTCTGGTTATATCTAAATCCAATGTTTTCATGATGGCTTTAGGCATTAAATTGTGAGATGCTCCTGAATCCAACATAGCATTGTGCAAGATTTGATCGTGAATAATCAAGCTTTGAGGAACACCACTTTTTTCATGTTTTCCATTTACCTCAGGACCAAATATTAACTCGACTTGGTCATCATTTAGATTAACAGAGTCTTCTCCTTCATCTATATTGAGTGTTTCAGTGATTTGGGATTTGTAGGAATCATTTTTTCTCAATTCTGTTAAAGGAACTGATATTTTCAATTTGGAAATTTCAGTTTGGATATTAAAAGGAGTCTGGGTTTTTCCTAACTGAATGTTTTCCTCTTTAGCAATTGGAGTTTGTGTGGCCTTTTTTTTCTTATCTTCAGTTGGTGATTCAGTTTCTGTTTGGGTGTCAATTATTTTATTGTTTTTAATTTTCTTATTTGGAGTAGTTTGGGAAGTAGTTGAAACTTTAACAACATTTGAAGCTTGAGTATTAGTTGGTTTTGGGACATCTTTTGAAGTTTTGACAATAGCAAATGTTTTAGGATCAACTGATGTTTTAACAATAGTATCTGTAATGTCCACAACTTTTGGACTGGTTGCAATGTTTGGAATGGAAGTTTTTTGGGATTCTCTAGAGAGAATTTGTACCACTTTGGTTGCAGGAGCTCCTACTGTTTTATTGGTGTGAGTTTGGACAGTTTTATTAGTAGGGGCTTCTGTATTTTTCCTACTCCTAAGGTTATATTTATTGTCAACTTCATTAGTGGCAAATTCATAACCTTGTTTATAATCAAAGGACTCTTCAGATTCTAGTTGTAATTGTTTTAACATGCATAATTCCTGTTCTTCTTGGGTGAGAAAAATAGTATTACCATCATTTGTTCCTATTAAGTTAATCTAAGTGTCTTCCTCTTCTTCATTTGGGTGAGAATTGTCAGCATAGTTTTCTTGGAGAGGTGGTCTAATCTATTGATCAGGTTGCCTTTCTCTTGATTTACCAGTGTTGGGATTCTTCCTAAAGTTTGGATTTCTTATTTGAGGACCTTGTTGTTGATTATCCCATTTTGGTTTTCCTTCCATAATTTCTAATCTATCCATCATTTTTTCCATGGTTTTTTCCAAAGTATCTATTTTTCTATCTGATGTGGATGGTTCTTCCTTAATGGTTACTCATTTTCATTTCTCATCCTAGCTCTTTTAGCTAATAGGTTGGATTCTACACTAACAACATTACTTTGCATCTGCTCGAATGTTTCAGGGTTTCTTTCTCTTAATTGGTAAGACATTTCAGTGTCAAAAGCATCAGGAAATTTGATTAGTGCCAAGTCTGGCGGAGGCTTGATATTTACAGGGATTGCATTATAAATACTGTTAAATCTAGTACAATAGTCCTGAACAGATTCATTCGGAGCTCTTTTAATGTTTTCATATTCAAACAATATTTGTAAAGGATTTTTCTTTCTTTCCCATCTATTGATAAATAATTTATGAAAAGCAGGTAAATCAACAATATGATTAGCAAGTAAACCTTTAAATCATTTTTTGACATCTCCTGCTAATGTTTGGGCAAATAATCTCATTTTCACATCAGATTCATCAATCTCATGTAACTCAAAAAAATCAGTCATTTTATTTACATGTTGTTGGGAAGTATACTGACCAGTAGCATCAAACATAAATATTTTACTTTGGTAGTCTTGGGGAATGGCATGCAGTTGAGCTGGTAAGACCAAAGGTGCATATCTGTCCACCATGGCTGAGATTCTAGCTTGGCTAGGAGGTAAAGTGGTAGTGCTTGAAGAAGAACTTTAAATGGTTGTAGATGAACTAGATGAACTTGAGATGTTCGGTTGGAGAGGAAGTTGAGGTATGAATGGTTTTGGGGAATGAACTGTTGTGGATATTATAGGTGAGGTGGTAATAAATGAAGCTATATTTATAGTTTTTGAAGACTCCGTACAAATTTCAGGGGTAGCAGTAGTTAGGGTAGCTAATTCAACTAATTGTTGAAGATAGGCATCGTCTATATGCCTTATCAAAGTTGAGGTTAAAGCTTCTAGTTTGTCCAAACTATAAAAAACATGTTGATCTAGATCAGGATGTATAGGAACCCTCTTTGATTCAATAAATTGAATAAAATTGAGGTCTATTACAGTATCATGAATTGGATTTTCAGATTTGGTACGAAACAAAGAAAGCTCAAATGGTAAATCAAATTGAATATCCTCTAAACTTGATAACTCTTTAGGAAGTGAATTTGCTTTAATTAATGACTACTACTTCCTTGAGTTTCTACCTTTTTTGGTTTTCTTAAAAGTCTATCAGGATCATCAACAATTATAGCAGGGTTTGGATCTAGATGTGCCCTGGTATAATGTGTTCTTTTGGAAGCCAGAATTTTAAGTTTTTTAAGCGAAACTTTTTAACAACCCTAAAATGACCTTAAGGTGCAGGGATGAGATTTAAGATTTCCTTTAAGGTTTATTAAACTGAGGACTTCATCAATATGGTCACCACTATGTTATCACTCTAAAATTTCCCTAAGGTTGTTATCTTGTGTCAAAATAAATATTAGAGGTAACCACAAACCTACTTTTGAGATCCGGATGCAGCCTTCCTAATGCTCAAAGAGGGCTCTCTCTTTATGATTTAAATTTGTTGAGTTAATTGATTTTAGGCTAGTTATTTAAGCTTGATTGGGTTTTGACTCTAATTTGGTGGTGGAATTACTGACTTAGATGGATAGAGGGATGTCCTTTACCATTGGGCTATGGGGTCAAGTGTCAAGAAAACAACACTGAATCAAGTTATAAAGATAGTGTTCACAGGGCAAGGTAGCTGAGTAAATTCAGATCTTTTAGGCTGGATTGTGAAGTAGTTTTCAATCAGGGTCAAGAAGTAGTTAAGGATTCCTCAAACTGAATAATGAGGGAAATGATATATATTAATCAAAACTAGGGAGAAATGAAGGATTCCCTACTCTGGATATCAGAAGAAAACATTAAAATTAATAATTGTTCAAGATAGAGTGTACTTAAACAAATTCTGTAATAATATTCTAGTTATTTCATTCAATTTAGATAACATGCAAGTATGTTAAACATTTAAGAAGATAACAATTTGAAAAACATAAAATACTTTACTGAAGTGGCCCAACACATGAATCCTATAATGCAATGCCTTTATTACTCAGTCCAATCTACTGACTTGAAAAATGGTACAATGAACCCTTAGGTTTCAAATCAATACAACTATAGAAATGTTTAGCAATCCACACCTTCTATACTTCGAATTATGAAGTATTTATACAAAAATAGTTACAAAATATCCTAAACTATTTTTTAGGATTTATTCAAGGAAAAAGAAATACCTTCATGCAAGAAGATAAAGATAGCTATGTAACTGCTGCAAGTTGTCCATGTTTACTTGCCTTTGTTGTCTCATGCTTTGATCTTTTGTTGTTTTTTCTCCTTTGTTGTTGCTCTACACTGGCTATTCTTTTACTTTGCCTTTTGACTAATATTCTTTCATCTGATACTCTTTGACTTAATTGATCTACTACTTTTCTTTCACTACTCTGTATCCACTGTTTACCTTTCATTTTAACAGTAAATCATTTAACTTTTCCCAAGTCTCTGTATCTGGTAATTTAATATTTACCATTCTTTTGTAGACTTCATCAACTTTTGTGTATTTTGCAAAGGTGGCTTGTTTACAAAAAGATGTTTTACCTCATGTTGTAGGTAAAAGAGGTTCTCAAAAGTCTGGTAAAGAACCTTTCTTGTAGGCATCCCTTTCATAGAGGAATTATTGGCTTGCTCCTTTGCCACTTCTCTGATTCTCTTGTCATAGTCTTCATGTGGCATTAACCTGTCATTGATTACCAATGGATTAGGCAGACCTTTCTGCCTCAAAGCATCAAATTTGACCATAAACCTACCGATAGCTAGCTCTATGGTTTGGCATTTGTCCTCAAGCTGCATCATCAAGTTCCTCTTGATGATTACCTTCTTCACCTCTAGTATAGTGCCAATTCTGTCAGCTATGCCAAGTTCCTACAATTCATATTTATTCTTTCAGTTAAGATATTGGATTATTCTTGAAGATTCTTCTGGAATATTTCCAAGTTTGGCCTTAACCCTTTGAATTGCTTCACTAGCCTCTTTGACTAAATCATTTTGTTCAAAGATAACTTGTATAGATGGCTAAATATCATTGACAGAGTCAATGATATTGGCCCATAGCTTCTCTTTTGCTTGGGCAAGTGGCTCCTTCAATGTTAATTCCTTTTCTAAGTTCTTTATCCTCTCAGTGAACCTGTTTGACCTTTGTACTTCATTTTTATGCATGATTTGAACCAGTTTCTTCTCATCCTCTAGACTTTTATATGTTCTATAAGTCTATTTATTTCAGTGGTCTGAATGGACATGTCCTCCATCGCTTTGACCAATTTACTTGCTTCATCACTTGGATGAGCTGCTGTTGTTGTTGAACCTGTTGCTAATGTAGTTGTTGATGCAAGGGGAAGTGTTATAGCTAGTGGCACTGCTGGGGCCAATGAAGCTGCCAAAGTTGAAGGAACTACTGTAATGACTATAGGGATAACAGTGACAGTAGTTGTCTCAATGTTGTCCTATTTCAGCTGTATTAAACTATCTAATTCATTCTCCATTTCTTTCAATTGAGCATTTAGTTGAAGAATGAGATCCATCATTTCATCCTGTTGGGTTTGGCTCTCTAGGACCTCCTTAGTCTGTGGATGTTCAGAAGGAGGCAACTTTAGTTGTTTCTTCAAAGTAGCAATGTCTTCATTTTTCTTCTTTATGAGCTTTTCTGCTGCCTGGATGTCATTTGGATTATATCCAATCTCAATCACCAAGTCCTCCAGTGACTTGATTCTGTTATCCTTGGCCTATGAGGATTCCTTTTCTAGCTTAAACTATGTTGTGATGTTATCTAGAGAACTTTGAAGTTTATGCACAGTTATTGCTTTTTTATTCATTGTCGAGTAAATCATTTCACCTGCTTTCTTATGAAATTCAATTTGATTAATAGGGTGAACATTCCTAGCCAAATCTCCAAACTCTATCTTCCTATAATCTGCTGATGTTTTAGGCTGCTGGATTGTAGGCTGCAAAAAGGTCATTTGCATTTTACCAGTTTTAATGTTAAAAGCTGACATCAACCTCTTCTGATTGCTAGGAGTCTACTTGAAGTACTCGGCATATGTTTTAGCCTTTAATGCGCCATTTCTCAACTTGATTTCCTTATACTTCTCTTTTATATCTTTCTTTTTATCCATTGGTTTGTTGGATGAAGAGACTTCAACACTACATTTCTTTCAATAATTTGAGTATTTGAGGTGGAAGGTTGATGAGTTTCCTCTAAAACTACTGGAGCTTTACTCTTTTTAACCATTGTGTCAGTATCAAAGATTTCAACTGTCTGAATGGTGTCTTCTTGCTCAGTTTCAGGATTAGGCTTGGGCTTCTTCCTGTAACTGATTTGAAGCCTGTCATCTGTAGTATCTATTTTAGAGCTAGAACCTTCTTCCCTGGTTCTTTTTACATTTTTGTCCTGCATGGCTAGAGTCTATAGAATGCGACTAATACACATCTGTTCCTATAGGGTTGTAACCTACAGAAAGGAACGTATCTATTGGCTTTTCCACATCTAATAAGGTATTTTCCACATCTATTAAGGTATTTTCCGACCACTCTGACTAGTTGGAATATCTTTCAATGTCTGGCCTGGACTCATTCATAAAAGGTCTTAATTTGAATTTGAGTCTTAATTTGTTTATGACTCCATTAGGGTCATACTGCCACATAAAACTGCTACTAAACTTCATTTGCTATAAAATTTTATCTGCTTCTTGTCCAACTTCCCTACTATTACAAATAAAAGGGCCTAGTTGGTTTTTGATTTTGAACTTTGTTTTCTTCCAAGCTAACAAAAAATTCACCTCATCTGAGTTTATGATCTACCTGAAATACTCTAATGAAAATATCCTCATGGGGAGGTATTTAAGTAACTTGTAAGGAGTGAGCTAGGATCCATATATCCTGATTTCAGTGTGGTTCTAGTATAGATACCAGCCTCCTACTCTATTGTTCTTAGAAAACTGCAAAACTCTTTTTATCTCATCATTGATTTTGGGTTGATTTCTATTGGTTAGCATGTTTACAACGAGATGCACAAAGGAATCCATGAACTCTTTGTAACTGAAAATAGTGGAATACTTTTGGATTAAGGGTGTCCAAAAGATGACTGGTCTAGGATGGCCCTTAGTATCCAACTTTTGGATATTGACTGGAAACCTATCTAACTAAAAATAAAAAAACATGTGGAACAACACTGAAGAGTATTTAAATACTCTTTCATTTGGCAAGCTGATCAATTGATCATGGATTCTGTCTGCCAAGAACTAGGCAAAATTGAAGACTGCTGCTGGAGGCTTTCCTGGGCAAAAAATAGAAAGGAAAGAAATTACAGGTTCATCTACAAATTCATCGGTATTATACCCAAGGATACAAGACAACATGGTTAGAATTTGTCTGGATTTTTCAGATAAAATGGTGGCAGAGTATGGAGGACTGTCTGTAGGAGTATGAGACTCTTCTAGGATGAAAGTCTAAAAGATTTGAGCCCTCTTGGGAAGGTCCAGCTTGATGTAAAGTTCAAGTAAGGCTTCAATGGAAAATGGGGTCTCATTTGGGCTTGGTTGGATCTGCAGCATTTGATCTATGGACTCATCAGTGATTGTAAATAAAATTTGTTGATCAGGAGAGACTATGGCTCTTTGACTTGGGATATAGAAAGCTTGGCAGAAGTGGATGATTTTTGGGAACAAGTATACATGTGGGAAGAATTATTTGGGAAAATTTGATTCCCATAGATGAATGTCATCATTTTGGTTCAGGAATTTATCTTTACTCCAGCAGTGGAGCTTTAATAGGTGGCTAGAGGTAGATGTGTCTTTAATTTGGAAATCTTTGTCTACCAATGGGAGGTGGTCAATGTCCAAGTGAGGGGTTTGCAGGGGTTTTTCACTTAGAATGCTTTGGGAAGCCATAATTTCATTTATTTTATTGAATTATTCTTTCTGTGGCTTAGGAGTAAGCTTAGGGGCTCTGGAACAGTAGGAAGGGCGAATATACTCTGCAAAAAAGGGCCTTTGCATGCATAGTGGGTTTATTCTAGTTTGGTAGGGTCTTTTAATTAATTTAATTAATTAGCCCTTCATTAATTACTGTGTAGAGCTTTAAACAGAGGGTCATTCTGGTTCTTTCAAGAGTACCTGGAAAATGGAGATTTGGTGTGTAATCAGGGTTGTATGGTAGCAATAGAGGTTTTTGAAGCTTGAATTGTCTATGTGTTGCTTCAATTAAGAATTTGTAGGGTCTCCAGGTTGTAAATGGGTTGAAAACGGTTTGAACAGGGCTTCCGGGAGTTGGAATTGGTTGACAGAGGAGTTTGCAACGAAAAATCAGTGAAAAGAGTGAATAGGGGGCTTTTCGGCTTTTAACTAACAATGGTTAAATTTTGGCACGGGGTTAACGAATGAACAGTGAGTGGTTTGCTTTTATGCGGAGAGGTAGTTTAATGCCATATCACACTACTTTTGGGTGGACAGAAGTATTTTTCGAGAGCACATGATACAATGTGGTGCTGCCACGTAGCGAAACAGTGATCGGCCAAAACCGCGAATCTCGTGTGCTTTTGGGATTTTAAGTGTCGGGCGATAGGAGCGCACAATATGGATATGGGCCATAAGATCTGGAGGCGGGAGATCAAAGGGATATAGCGCAGTGGAGTTGTGAGGGTGGAGTTGGGAAGTGGGGTCGGATTTAATTACAATGAAATGTAATTAATTAGAAAGTAATTAGGGGATTTTGATATATCAGATGGATTAATAGGGTATCAGGGAATTATAAAAATGGGGGGTTAAATATATACAGCGGGACTATGGGTTAGAAAATAACATAGGGGTTAAGTTTAAAGGGTATCGGGGAGGGCTTTTAATGGGGCCTAACACATTTAACCTTTGAAACTTAGGATAAAGGGGTTTTAGTGGGTTTTTAAGGGAAAAAGGGAAATTAATAAAGGGGGGGGTTATTATTTGTGATGGGAATGGGTTTCACATTAGGGAAAAGGGTTTTGGGAAGGGGAAATGGAATGAAATAAGGGGGGAAAGTGGAATGAAGGGGAGGGGATATTTTTACAAGGGAAAATACCTCTTTTGCAAATGAAAAATAATGAAGGGGAAAATGAAGAGAAATTAATAAAGGGGTTTAGTGAAATGAGGGGAAATTAGTGAATAAGATTTAGTGAATTGACCCTTGCCTTTAATAATTCCTCCTGCACATGAAACATAGGATCAAGTATGATGAAGGTGCATTTGAGCTAGCAACCTTGTGCATTTCCAAAACTTCTTCTACCTACTCTTTATTTACCCTAGCATATTCTCTTCATGCATTGGGTGAATTTGAGCTTGCTGACCCTTCATTTCTTTTTCTTTGATAAACAAACTATCTAATTCTAGCCTTATAACTTCCAATGGCTCAGATTAAACTGATGAGCTCATTATGATTCTCTACCTAACTACTGATCTACCAAGATTAAATAGTTTGGCTAGATCTTTATTCTCTATCTATTAACATGAAATTTAAAGCATGAATGAATCAAGTTTAAACTACTTTGACCATCATGGATTTGTGGCATTTTTTATAAGCTGCACACAACATTATTTTGCAAAGTAAAGTAAAAAGGAGTGGCATTTGAATTTGCACACTTTCAGAATCTATTTTGATCTCTTTTTGTGGGGTTCATATCTTATACTTTTTTGATCTTTTTCTTTCTTTTAGTCCTTTGATTATTCTTTTAGGACTTACCCACTTTACATTATTTATTTTTCATATGGGAAAACATTTTGCAGAAAGAAAAAGTATGTACAATATTACAAGACTAACCATAGCCAATTCAAAATTATGAATCCTATTATTATAGGACCCTAACATTGCTGATGGGCAAAAACTACATCAAGTATGTAAGCAGACATGAATAGCTTCACTTTCTAACCCTTGGGCAGATGCCAAGTTTTTGTTACCTATTCCTTCAACCTAAGAGCCAACATATGAGACCAGTTGAAAGGTCTTCCTTTGCTCGCTAACTATTCCGACACAATCACCCAACTCTACTGGAAGGTTTCTATGCTCTCGTGGCCGTATAAGAAGCAAGAAAAGATGAGCAAGAGATGGTATATCTTCTGCAATATCCTTGTCTTGTAAACTTGGTTTGGTGTGGTCCTGAAGTTGGATGGCTCTCTCACCCAGTTCTTCAAGATGTCTCTTGATTTTGCACTATTGTTGGGTCTGTGAAGGATGTATCCATCATGAGCACCAATTGTGGCAAGTGATACATCTCCTGAAATTCCTTTGCCCTGAAGGTAGAAGGTTTTGTCCCACTGATACTACTCAACACCATCATCTTCGAATTAGTATGTGAGACAATCTAGTGGATCATGTATGTGCATGGAAACATGGGATACCTGCATGCAATCCGGTATACACCAGACTTGTGAATGTTGACATTGACCCTGCATTCTTCCAAATTCTCCTCAAACATGCCTAAAAAGGTGTCATTGATGTCCTAACATTTCATCTTCATATCCTTGTCTATGAACAACTTAGTGTCTTCATAGATGGCAAGCTCATAGACACTTGCTCAACTGCATCTCCATTTGCACTCTCGACAGAGTCCTTTGACCCTACTCTGTTGGAAGCCATTATACCTGTAGTGTTGAGAGACAGATGAACATCTGTGATACCTAGAGATAGAGAAACACTCATGGCAAGAAATCTATCAGTTGAAAACCAAAAGAAACTTGAGGACTGACTTGCAATACACCTAGGTGACTAACTAGAAAGATTACGCAATTTTCACTGGGAGGTTGGGAGACTGACTACCAAAACTTTGCAGAACACAGTCTGGATCATCAATGGGCTAATTGATTATTGAAACTGCGTAGAGCATAGTCTAGCTTGGCCTACTGAGGAGTGAAAATGCACAATGCACAGTTTTAGTCAACAATGACTGCAACCTAGAAAATTGCATCTACACAATTTTGGGGGCCAGCAAGGAAATGCCTCTCAGAATTGTGCAGAGCAAGCCTAAAGACTAGTCTTGGGCCAGCTCTATGCAATTTCTGGGAGGAAGGTAGAGCCTTCACTCTTAGAAATGTGCAGTGCAAGCTAGGCAAGGTAAGGTTTGGGCCAAGGCAGCACACACCCACAAACAGGTGACTGAAAACATGTAAAGTCTGAATGCATGGTGAAGCTGAGTGCAAACAAGGGTGAATGATCATGTGTGCAAACAGTGAGTGCAAGATTTAGAAAACAATAAAACAAGTAAGTGTGTGAAGCGAGTCACCGTAACAACCACTGTTATTGCAAAAATTGTGTCATGCATGCGACAACAGTAAGATGTGATGGAAAAATTGAAATAGTGCTTCTACAAACTAACATGCATTAAAAAAACAACAAATGTTCAACAAAACCAAGCAAATAGCACTCACACAAACTGGAATACAAAAAGCGACAAAAAAGCAGCAAAAGACATGAAAAGCAGACTTACTCAGAAAATGCTGAGCTAAATGTGTTGAATGCTACTAGATGCGATGTGGGATGCGAGAGCTGCAAGATCAATGTGAAGAATAAACTCTAAAGCGTCGAATAAATAGTTTTGATAAGATCTAGGTTTATGATGTGCATGCCACAAATCTAGGGAAAAGCAACACTTGGCAGGAGGTTACTAAAACAACTTTTGCATGTAACCTCTAGCTGCTAAAAATGGATCCCTAAAATATAGGGATGCTTTTGCTTTCTTGTTTTTTTTTCTTTACGAGAAAAGCAACCCATGCATGCAAATCAAGGTTGGTTAGTCCTCGAGGGAACTAATCAACTTGGGAGCACATGAAATAGACTGCAATGCTTGGAGTGACTTTTGTACAGTTTCTATGTTGAGTTGATTTGGTTGTCCATCAGGCTCTATGCAATTTCTGGACTGAAGCCCTGGCTGTGAGCTAGAGCTGCACAATTTTTTAGAGCAAGTCCAGTGATGGGTTTCTCTGCACAATTTCTAGAGGGAACGGTGCCTAGCTGTTCTGTGCATTTCTGGAGAGCAGCAGGAATCCTAGATGATTTGCATAATTCTAGAGAGGAAGGTTGGTTCCCCTCCAATTCTGTGAAATTTTCCAAGTGAGAATAACAACCAAAAAATGATCAAGTTCTGGAATATCAATTTGTGGGTGGAAGGAAAAGAGGATGTCAAACACAAGATGATGAACCACTAAAACTCAACTGAAGCATATGTACTTGGACAATGCAAGACATGTTGCTAAGGATGGTTAGTAGGGAGGCTCCAAAATGAAGCTAAGGAAAAATTTTGGAGGGTGGTTGTAGCCGCTACAACATGTATATTAATGAAGCATTAAGTGTGTGGATCTCAAAATTGGTTAGAAACAGGTAAAAGTGCATTTAATTTTTCTTCAATACTTTTTATTAGTACTATTTCTATTTTTTTTTTGTATATATCAGATGAAGAGGGACTAATAACATTTCTCTTTTGATAGTCTTAAATTTTATTGCAAAAAAGTGCTAAATTTTTGCAGGTTCCAAGATGATGAAGGAGATCAATATATGCACAAACCAAGTTTCTTTCATAAGAGCATGATCATTTCATGTCAAATCACATAGATCCATTACACCATTACCACTAAACAAATACCAATTTTACCATTGATACTCATTCTAAGCCTACAGTCGATCATATTAGGGTCCTATAATTTATAGGATCTCAAGGTAATTGAGTATTGTATCTCAAGAATCTTATTTTGTAAATACTTGTCAATCTACCAATGATTTCCAAATAAAAGAAAAAAGAATTAAAAAATGAAAAGAGCGTATAAATAAGAAAAAGAGAAAAACAAAAAATATTGAAAAAAGAAGAAAAGATTGAACTCCACCAAAAGAAAGAAAAGTAAAAAAGGAATAATATTGAAAGTGTTGCAAGTCTAAATGCCACTACTCATAGATAGTTTGTCTTCATTACTAAAAAATAAAAGGTTGTGTGCAGCTTGTTCAAAATTCCACAATCACTAGCTTTTAGTTTAATCATACAGTATAATCATGATTAAACTCCTTTAAATTTCTGTAAATTAAGTTAGAGAATAAATACCTACCCAACAATTTAATCTGGATAAATCACTAGTTAGGTAGAAAATGACACTGATCCAACTGTTTAATCTAGATCGATAGAAGAAATGAGGGATAGGTTAGGTAGTTTTTCATTCTGTCTAAAAGAAAATAAAGTGGGTCTACTAGTCTAAGTGCACCCTAGAGGAAAGAATAAAAATGCTAGTTTAGTCATGGTGTTATCACTTAAAACCACAGTCCACCTATGTCCAAAGATTCATATAATTTTTTTTTTGTTTAAGTCAATAGGTTTCTATGTGTGTCACTTTGAAATTAGAATTTCAAAAGGTATTGATGTGAGTCCTTGTGAAAAGCCGTTAGATACCCTCCATCATTATTGTTTAAGGCATGTCTTGTCTTGTTTGCGTCATTTGTATTTTGCGCAGTTTCGCAGCGCAATTTGATTGGCCAATTTAGCTGCGCAATCATTTTTCCACCTTTTCGCAGCATATCATTTACCAGCCATTTCGTAGCGCGTTTTGTCAGTTCATAATTGTCTGCGCTACGAAATCGGGGATTCGGGGTTTTTGCAGCGCATTTTCTTGAAATGTCAAGTCTGGGGAGATGAGTCATTAGGTCCATCCACATTTTGTCAGTTGATGTCTTCTCCAGGTCATGATAGGTTATCATTCCGCCATCAGGTTTAGGATCACGCACATGACAATCATTTTAAGAGATTTTATGAGGTATGGTTGTGTCATAATGTTTATTCATGGTGTGTTAACATGCCTGTTGTATGACGAGATCTTTTTTGAAAAAACGCAAAGAAGCCCGAGTTTTCATTTAAAGGGATCATTGCAAGCGAGCCTGCACTCCAAAGCTAAAGTTGTTTTTGAATTGTAGCTGCTGTTAGTTCTCTGTGTGAAGACATTCGTAGCAAGATGGAGAAAATAGTACATCGATCCGGAAGGTGCCTAAGAACAGAGCCAGAGGGGCTTGATCTTACACTCAGAGATGAAGGGGTAGCACGAGCCTTTAAAAATGCTGGTTGCTGGAGGTTTTGCGAAAAGTTGAAGGGAGGACATACAGAGGTAACGAAAGCTTTTGCATTGAATTTTACTGGCTTTAATTCTAAGGTGTCAATGCTAGAATTTCCTGTGTCTCCACAAGCCATTTCTATTGTCACTGAAATTCCGAGAGGAGGACAAGAGTGGTTCAAAAATTTTAAGTTTGACATGACTCCCTGTAATGAATTTTTAAAAGAACAGTATGTTAATGAGGACCTCACCAAAGTTGTGCCAAGGAGTTACGTAAAAGAACATTATGCTCTGCTCCTTACATGCATCCAGAAATACCTAACATGCGAGGGGAGGTACGCCAAAGTTTATTCCTATCATTTCAAACTCTTGTTGCATTTCACAGGTAAAGCATCAATAGACATCCCTTTCTACTTGTTCAGAAGCCTTAGTAAAATGTGTGATAAAATCCAGTTAAGGAAAGATGATTGTGAAACATCCCTGTTTCACCATGGTTTAGTAAAGTTGCCGGTGTTAGATGGTTTGCAAAAAATTGGTAGAGATTGGGATTCTTTCATTTTTATGGCCGGTTTTCAAAGCAAGACAGGCCTCACTCCATTGCCTGTTAGGGAAAGAGAAGGAAGAATTGAAGAACCTACTCTGGCTGAGCTTAGAAAGGAGGTGAAAGACCAAAAGAAACCCAAAACCAAGTTGAGGAAATCAGAGAAGTCTGTGGTTATAAAGGAGACACCTAAATCATCAGCAAAGGAGACACCTAAGTCATCAAAGAAGAAGATCAAGCAAAAGAAGGATGCAGCTGGACAAAGTGAAGTTGAAAAGATTTCAAGGGTAAAAACCAGAGGTCAACTAAGCAAGGATAAAGGTAAGTCAATTACTATGGAAGAAAGTCCTATGTCAAAAGCCAGTTTAAGTGACTTACTTGAAGCTATTGAGCTCGAAAAAGGTCAGCCAATACAGATTGAACCAATAGAGTTTGAGCAAGACCAGCCAGTGCAGCCAATGCATATTTATCTAACCTAATCTTCACCAGAAAGTACTAAGAAACCAAAAGCTTCGAAGAGGTTGAGATTTGAGGAGCCTAGTGAAGAATATGCTTTCAAGCCACGAAGGCTAGTCACAAGAAGACAAATGAAAGAGGCTGAGAAGGTGCAGAAAGAGGAGGTATCTGTAGAAGTGCCTAGTACAGAGGTACTTGAGGTTTTGACCAAAACAGTACATGCAGCCCAGCGTAAAGACAAGAGTCAAAAGGTGTTTATTAGCCAAGGAGGCAATGTCATAGCTATCAGGAACCAGGCTGGAGCAACACAAGAAGAAGTGGCTCAGATTAAAAATGTTTCTAAAGAAAGGGTAGTGAGATATGCTAATTATAGAAAGGTTGTGCTAAAAGGAAGTACAAGTCTAATGGGCTAAACTGAATCAGTGTCTGATGCATATTTGTGGACAGTGCCAGCTCTTAAGCAAGCAAAGACCATGAAACAGTTGAACACAAGCCTAAGAGCAGAAAAGAAGGCTTTGAAGAAAGAAGTTAGTAGTCTGAAGAAGAAGCTAGGTAAACTAGCTCATTGATCTAAGGGGAAATTTGCTTTTCAAGTTTTGATTAATTTTGGTTTCCATCATTTTGAACCTTTTTAGATCCCTAGCACCTGTACAATGAGTCAAGATTGCCTGGTGAAATAGAGACAACTGAGAAACGGCGTAAAGTTTCTGAGGTTGTGGAAAGCTTTGCGGAAGAACCTAAGGATAAAAGAACAGGTACAGCTGTGGTTAATTCTGCTTCTCATAATTACAGAAGGGCTGCAATGACAGAAGATGATAAAGGATGTGTCCCTATGTTATCTGATCAATCTGAAGATAATGAGTTCCTATGTAGAGAAGTGTATTCTGAAAATTATGAATCTCTTCTTTGTCTACTTATGAATGATTTTCTATCTCTTGCATTGGATCCGTTTCATGGGATTGAAAGGGACTGTCCATCAAAGGTATCTCATTTATTCCTAAAGTACAGATCTCTACTTTATCAGAAAAGTCTGACTTCAATGTCATTTTGGAGGCCAGGGTACCCGTCTAGGAAGTTTAGAGGCGAAGGGATGCTTCAACATTGGGCTTCCTTTGGGTAAATCACTGTTTCAACTTCAAGCAAAGCGTGTTTTACGTGTTCAGAGACTTGCATCCCAGTCAGTGGCTGATGGGCGAATTATCTGAATGCATTGGTATATAATGATAAGTTCATTCACACATGATGCAATACGCAAATTCTTTGAGAATCGAAAATATTATGGCTTGGAATCAGAACATGTAACCTTTTTCCAGCAAGGCACATTCCCTTGTATATCTAAGGAAGGGCGGATTATCATGGAAACTTCATATCAGGTTGCAAGGGCTCCAGATGGGAATGGAGGTGTTTATTCAGCATTGAAATCCTCAAAATGCTTGGATGATATGGCAAATGAAAAGGATCAAATATGTTGATTGCTTTAGGGTTGACAATGCTTTGGTCCGTGTTGCGGATCCAATTTTCCTAGGTTACTGTATTGATAAAGGTGTAGCTACTGCAGCCAAGGTTGTTCGTAAGGCATATCCACAAGAGAAGGTTGGTGTGTTTATCCAGCAGGGTAAAGGAGGATCTATCAGAGTAATAGAATACAGTGAGATATGCTAATTATAGAAAGGTTGTGCTAAAAGGCAGTACAAGTCTAATGGGCAAAACTGAATCAGTGTCTGATGTATATTTCTGGATAGTGCCAGCTCTTAAGCAAGCAAAGACCATGAAACAGCTGAACACAAGCCTAAGAGCAGAAAACAAGGCTTTGAAGAAAGAAGTTAGTAGTCTGAAGAAGAAGCTAGGTAAACTAGTCATTGATCTAAGGGGAAATTTTGCTTTTCAAGTTTTGATTAATTTTGGTTCTCCATCATTTTGAACCTTTTAGATCCCTTGCAACTTGTACAAGGTAAGCTTGAAAGAAATCATGAAATTAAAGTCAACAGTGCTTTAAGATTCATATGTTCTGTTTTGATAAAAAACAACAGTTTCGTAGCGCGCTACGAAACTGCTGTAGATCACTGTTTTGTAAGAAAACAATGAAGTGGATGCTGAGGTCAGCAAATTTTGAAAGGAATGCCTCGAGGGCAGGAAAGAGACCATACAAGGCTATCTAAGCATTCAAAGAGTGACAGGTGTAAGTGTTGGAGCAAAAAGTGAAATATTTTGTTTTTTGCTAAAGTCTTCCTAAAGCTACTTTATGACCGAATTATTAGGGTTCTGGTAGGGTTACCAGAATTTTGGGTTGGACACCTGTTCAGTTCACAAAGCATCCAGATCATAAGCATATGGGTGTTATGCGTGGTTATTAAAGGTATTAAATAGTTCGAAGCATGTTCTTTTTGGAAATGAAGACTGATGGAAGGCAGGGACCGTGAAAACAGGGCACACATCTTCACCAACTAATGAGTCATCTGCACAGCTTAGTATCCAAAGCAGCTTGTTCAGTGAATGCCTCTCCAATATATCTTGGCCACTACAGAAAGGATACAGGTGTCAAAGCTCAAGAAAGGCATCATGCACACGAGGAGATAGAATTAGAGTTTCAATATGATTAGGACTCTATGTATTTAATGCACAATACCTGATGTATTTAATAAGTTTGTTTAAGAATAGATAAGGTTAGTTAATGCTAGGCCATCGAGCTCTCCTCATGCTGGATGAGGAGTCTCAAGTAGTTTGAGTTTTGTTTTCCTATATATAGAAGAAACTCTGATGTAAGTATGGTTGGATATTTATGCAAAAGCAGAGTTATATTGGCCTGTGTATAAAGCTTTTTACAGTAATAGAAAGACTGTTTTATTCTTCCCAAGATTCATACTTTGTTAAGATGTTCAAGATGTTTGTGGTTTTGTCTTACCAAATGTAAGTTTTACAGCGTTATAAGTATGCAATCACTCTGAATTCACCTAGTGCTCAGACTTCCTGTGTATACTTATAAGTTGAGGTTCTTGTCCTTTATGTTTTACTGCTCTTTAAGTGCACAATCACTCTGAATTCACCTAGTGCTCAGACTTCCTGTGTGTACTTATGAGTTGATGGTTATTTGATGAATGTCTTGAATGCCTAAACATTACATGCCTTTGCTTTTATGAATGAACAGTTGATAGTTTACTAAAAGATGTTTGACTCCATGAGCCCAATGGAAGAAATGTTATGCTGTCTGTCCAACCAGCAAGTTTACTAAATTTTCATTTCAAGAGTTATCCCTCTTTATGCTTAAAGATAAATCAATAATTTATTTTGAGAGAGCCTTCTCAGGTTAGGGAGGCTAATCCCTAGCTAAAAGTCTGGTCTGAAACAGTTACATAAGGTCTTACTGATTAGCAGCCATCAGTATTGGTTTTGTGATAACATTCATACTTTGTTAAAATGCTCAAGATGTTTGTGGTTCTGTTTGATCTTTATGTTTTATAGCTTGATAAGTATACAATCACTCTGAATTCACCTAGTGCTCAGACTTCCTGTGTATACTTATAAGTTCAGGTTCTTGTCCTTCATGTTTTACAACTCTTTAGGTACACAATCACTCTGAATTCACCTAGTGCTCAGACTTCCTGTGTGTACTTATGAGTTGATGATTATTTGATGAATGTCTTGAATGTTTAAACATTACATGCCTTGGCTTCTATGAATGAGCAGTTGATAGTTTACTATAAGATGTTTGACTCCATGAGCCCAATGGAAGAAATGTTATGCTGTCTGTCCAACCAGCGAGTTTATTAAATTTTCATTTCAAGAGTTAACCCTTTTTATGCTTAAAAATAAATCAATAGTTTATTTTGAGAGAGCCCTCTCAGGTTAGGGAGGCTAATCCCTAGCTAAAATTTTGGTCTGAAACAGTTACATAAGGTATTACTGATTAGCAGCCATCAGTATTGGTTTTGTGATAACATTTTGGTGCGTCTGCCAGGAGTCTGAAGATTATTCATTCCCGAAAAAGTATGTTGCTGAACTTCTGAAGGTAGCATGAGCTCAAAAAGGTTTTCAAGGCTACAAATATACCTTGGCGACTCCATTTTTGAAGAATTCGAAATTCATAGATTCATGGTGATTCCACTGGAGTTATGAAGAACCCAGATGCTACCATTCTTATTTCAAGGTATGCATGCATAGATTTTTCAGGAATTCATGGTTTCCCAAATCATTTTCCCAAGGATGCATATTTTCTAAGGAATGGTCCAAAATTCAATGGAGAAGATTTGAGTTTAACTTTGAAGCATATATTGGATTTCTGTAAATTTGCTGAGCTTCTTAGAGTTAAACATGAGGATGTTTGCATTATGTTGTTCTATGATTCATTTCAAGGGAAATGCAAACAATGGATTGAAAGTTTTCCTGCCCAATCCATTAAGTCATTTGAAGACTTTTGGTATATGTTTTTGGATGAATGGATGGATAGATCTGATGTGGTGGCAAACTCTCCTTCAGTTCAAGGTTTCAAACAATGGAATGATGATCATATTAATGAAGAAATAGGTCAAAATTTTTCTTTGTCCTTGTCCTCGTATCTTAAGTCCTTTGACTGTAAATCAGAAGACAAGATGAAATTTTTGGATGAAGTTGCTAAGGACATAGAGAAAGACATTGAAGATTTAGAAGGTCAAATTCAGGCATATAGTTTTCATAATCATGATCATTATTTTCAAAAGCTTTCTGTGACAGAACACAAGGAAAGAATGCTGGTTCCTTTCTCTTTTACAATTGAGGAAGAATTCACTGATGTTGAAGATCAATTTGTGCAGCCAGAAAGTTACATGAATCATCAAGTTGATCATGTATTCTGGGATCCTATAGCTGAATACATGGAAGAGTTTTACTCTCAAGTGTTTCAGCTTTTCTATAAAGATCAGAGACAATTTCAGTGGCAGCGGTCATCACACCATCATATTGGCTCTGAATTCCGATGCAGTCAAAGAAATCAGATATCAGATAAATCAGAGGATTGGCTACGTTGGAAATTTCATATTGATTGAGCAGAAAGAAGTTGAAATTGTTAGGTTAGGTAGGTAGGTAAATACAAATAAGCTCAAGGTCAACTGAGCTTTTTTCAGTAGTGTAGCTTTCTTTCTCCTATAGTCATGCTTGTCAAGCAAATTTATGTTTGTCACAAATGGATAAGGCACTGAATCTGCATGTTCTTAGTGTACCACAAGGGCACACTATCCCAAGTGGAGCCAGCTGTTATCACCTAGAACTATAGTGTTATGTACATAAAGTTGTCCATAAAATTTTTGTTGTCCAAAAATAGGTGTCTAATGGTTATTGCCCTATGTGTGTTACTTAGGGATCGAGTTTTATAAAGGTATTTATATGAATCATTTTCAAAAACCGTTAGCTATCCTCCATAATAATTATATAAGATATATCTTGTCTTGTATACGTCACTGGGTATTTTCGCGTTTTTGCAGCGCAATTTTTATTGGCTGATTTTGCAGCGCAATGATGTCTTAGTCCTGTCACCGCATGTCATCAACCAGCCATTTCGTAGCGCATGTTGTTAACTTATAACTTTCTGCGCTACGAAATCGCGGATTCAGGGATTTAAACTGCACTGATTCTTAGAATGTCATGTATGAGGGATAAGTCAGTATGTCCGTCCGTCCAAATTGTCAGAATGGCGTCCTTTTCAAGCAAGCACAAGCCATTATTTCCCCAATAGGTTCACAACTGTGCACCCAAAATCATTCAAATGGTCTGTAATGCCGGTAGGGGTATGATGTTTGTTAATGTTTTATGAATTGGTCCGTTTGCATGATAAGACTGTTAAGTGCAGAGGAGCCAGAATTCATTCTCTATAAGGAACCTGATTGCAAGCGAGCTGGCGTTCAAAGTTTGAGTTTGCATTTGGAGCTTGAAGCTCGTAGTGTTTCTCTGCACAAAGGAGTGAAAAGCAAGATGGAGAAGAAGGGGCATCGGTCTGGAAGGTGTCAGAGAACTGAACCTGTGGGATTGGATCTCGCATTGAGAGATGAAGGTGTGAGACAAGGCTTTCAGGACGCTGGTTGCTAGTCATTTTGTGAGAAGCTACAAGGGGGGCATGCTGAGGTAACCAAAGCATTTGCCTTAAATTTTACTGGTTTAAGTTCTAAAGTAGCTATGCTAGAATTCCCTGTATCTTCAAAGGTGATTGCTAGGGTGACTGAAATCTCGAGAGGAGGGCAGGAGTGGTTCAAGAATTTCAAATTTGATATGAACCCCTGCAAGGAGTTCCTGAAGGAACCTTATGTTAATGAAGATCTCACAAAGGCCGTGCCAAGGCACTATGTTAAAGAGCACTATGCACTCCTCCTAACATGCATCCAGAAATATTTAACCTATGAAGTGAGGTATAACAAAGTCTACTCCTATCATTTCAAACTGCTGCTACACTTTACAGGAAAGGCATTTATAGATCTCCCATTCTACTTGTTCAGAAGTCTTAGTAAGATGTGTGACAAGATTCAATTGAGGAAAGATGAATGTGAGACATCAATGTTTCACCATGGTCTAGTAAAACTGTTAGTGCTGGATAACTTGCAAAGAATTGGTCGGGATTGGGATTCATTTATCTTTATAGCTGGTTTTCAAAGTAAGACAAGCCTCACCCCACTGCCTATTAGAGAAAGAGAGAGGTTGACTGAAGAACCTACTCTGGCTGAATTAAAAAGGGAAATAGAAGGCAAGAAGAAAACCAAGATTCAGTTGAAGGAATTAATAAAGCCATCAGTTATTAAAGAGACACCACAATCATCATCAAAGGAGAAAATCAAACACCAGAAAAATGCACCAGGGTCAAGTGGAGTTGAACAGGTGTCAAGAGTCAGAACCAGAAGTCAGTTAAGTAAAGAAAAAGGCAAATCAATAGCTGTGGAAGAAAGCCCCATATCAAAAGCTAGCCGAAATGATTTGCTTGAGGCAATTGATTTTGAGCAAACTAAATCAGTGCAGGTTGAGTCAATGCCTATTGACCTAACTCAGTCATCACCCGAAAGCACCAAAAAATCAAAGGCCTAAAAAAGGTTAAGGTTTGAGGAACCTGGTAATGAATTTATATTCAAACCACGAAGGCCAGTCACCAGGAGGCAAATTAAAGTAGCTGAGCAATTGCACAGGGAAGAGGTAGCTGTGAAGATACCTGCAACAAAAGTAATTGAACAAATGCCTAAAGCAGAGGAAGCAGAGGAAATGAAAAGAAAACCATACACAAGAAGACAAGTAAAAGAATTGGAGAAGCAGCTACCCAAAACAGAAAAAGTAAAAGAAGTCAAGAAGAAATATATGAATAAAAAGGTCCCATTGCCAAAGAAACAAAGACTTCATCTTCAAAAGAACAATGGGAGGCAACCGAGAAAGAAATGGCTAATATGTAGAAAGCTGTAGCAGAAATCGCAGCCATGGAAAAGGAGGTTGCAAAACTTAAAGCTCAGCTAAATAAGTTAGCTGCCAAGTAAGATTGCAAATTTTAAAAGTCAGGTGCTACCCCAAGATTTTGCTTTATTTTCTTAAGTTCATTGGTTTTGAGGCATGTAAGCACGGCATATAAAATCAAGATAAATTAGGAGTTTTGAAGCCAGAAATGAAGCTGTTGCAGTCACAAAGAATATTGATAAATCTATTGAAGACTGTATTTTTGAAAGAAACAGCAGTTTCGTAGCGCGCTACGAAACTACTATAGATGCTGTTTTTTGAAAAAAATAACAAGTCTAATGATGAGGTCAGCAGATTTTGGAGAAAAGGGCTAACGAACATCGAGGAACCAGATGAGGCTATCAGAGCCATTCAAACATTGACAAGTGGCCATCCTTTATAAAGGTAAAAAAAATTTGTCTTAAGCTAGAACTTTAATAAAGGTACTTATTACCTATGGTTAGGGTTTGGCTGAAGATGCATACGAAGAAGTTGGCTTGTACACTTGTCCATTCAACAAGGCTTCCAGCATAC